>CM069914.1:32782456-32851326 GCA_036172215.1 Camellia granthamiana
AGTAGCTCAAGTTTGACAGATCCTAAACCGATTAAACTGCACCGAACCAAACCGTTTCAATCAGTCCGGTTTAGTGTGGTTTGATGAAAGAAGCGGTCTGCATCGATGTTCAAAATAATAAAACCGACATTATTGGTTCGGTGAAATTTTTTACCTAAATACCAACCATACCGAACCGATTGCATCCCTACTTAGGATATAGAACTTGAAACCCCTAATTTTTATTTATTTAATGACTTTGAGTAAAGAGATAAATTGATGATTTAAACATTTGTTGGGTTATATATAGTAATGTGAACTGTGTGAGTGATTTTCCGATCACACTGCCCGTTTAGTAATTCAGCTGTAGAACACTGGCAGAATAGATGGCACCCTGTTGTCCTGCACAGAAAGAGAAGGCTTCGACGGTGGTTCTTCCACCTGGGGCCTCTCCGACGATCAAGTCAGTATATCTCTCAAAGATAATCAACTGCTAGACTCACTACTCAAAGTATAAAATTGCGTACCTTATACCCATGGGGGTGCCTTTCTTTTATAGTTTACTCAATCCTAGTCCCACTAGAAGCCTGGCTTCTATGAACTCCAATTCAGTGCTTACTTTGGATTTCTCAAGAGATAAGGATAAACTCCCTAAGAGTATTACCCTTATCCATCCTGAAGTCTTTCTTCATCCTAGGACCCTTGTCCCTTATCCGCTTATCTCGGACTCCGGTATTCTCGCAGATAACCTCGGCAGCTCCGAGATCACCTCGGCATAACTACCACGACACGTGGCACCTCGGCCAACAGGTCGGCGTCACCTTGCCACGTATTGGTACTCTGAAAATATATCCCCACAACTGCCCCCTAGGTTCTATTACCTCGGCATTCTGAGGTGATGGAACCTATTTCGTTCCTCTTTCCAGTACATCGGCATTAGAACTCTTCAGCCGAGATCGTTCATTTCAGGACGACATGTCTTCTTCTAAGAACAAGAATTCTAATGAACTCTGCATGAGCTGTCATGCATCACTTTTCAACCGTTCTACTTACGTGTTTCACCTTCATTGGTTCGTGTCTGTGACGCGCTTGTAAGCCGTCTTGTATCTGTCTGTGCCGTCTAATGTATGCGATATTCCAGGCGTATTAAATGCACTGTTTTTGCCGCCGTTTCAAGTTTTTGACAAAACTTGTTTTTCCTCTTTTTGCCTCTGCACTTTGCGCTTTGATTTACTTGCTTTCTCTCTCTCTAAACTCTTTCTTTTGAATCCGCCATTGCTCAGGCTTCAAGCTCTGCAACTGCTATCATTCTTTCATTCCAGTGAAGCTTTCGTCATTCCGTTGTGTCTACAACCGTCGCCTGACTTCGGCAATCTTTATACCGGCTTCATTTTTCCTGGTAAGCCACCGTTCCTTTCGTTCTTAACGCCTTTGATATTTCTTCATTATTAGTTTGCCATTACTGTCTTGTTCAAACATCTATCTTGCGAACCACATATCTGAATGCTTTAATTTTACTTTTGTCCATGTCTTGAACACTTGCACTGTTTCACCACTTTTTTGTCACTGTTCTTGACCCTATATCTCCTGTATTTTTTATACTTTTGAGAACCCTACCTCTGTTCTTGATTCTGAAACTTTATTTTTTGTTTCTTGTTTTCTGTGTTTCCTTCCAGATCTGTGCCCCCAATCTTTGCTTTCATAGATTCAGTTTTGGGATTTGTTTATAGAACCTACTAATTCTTAGGAAAAACTGAAACAACCCTTACCAGTATTTACCTAGGTTTTGCCGAGGTCTTAAAAACCCTTTAAGAACATCTCCTTTCTGAAGTCGAATACCTTTACGCCGACATTATGGGCATGTGGAAACATAGGGTAGATACCCCAACCAAACTTGAATACTTTAGGGAAGAGTTCGCCATTCCTGCCGACGTCCATCTGAGACTGGCTGGGGATGATGACTCTATCATGCCCACAGATGATACGATGCCCTTTCCCATTGTTGCTTTTACTAAATGTGGACTTCGGTTTCCACTTAATCCCCTTTTTCGTGAAGTTCTCCATTACTATAAGTTAAACCCCATGCAACTTACCATTAACTCTTATCGAGTGATTAATGGTATTATAGCCTTAGCCAAACAGGAAAATGTTAGGATAACTTTAGCTGATATTCAGCATTGTTACACCATGTGTGCCCTCAATCTGAAAGAAAAAGGCTACGTCTATTATCTTAAGCCGAGGTCTACAGAGTTCAAAATTGTAGCCGACCTCCCAGACTCCAACAAGAGGGCTGGAGATGACTACCTCATTACCTCGGGAAATTGGGAGTTTGCCCCAGACGAGGATGCCCATCTCTACCCTCTTCCTCGGTCAGTTAAAAAGGGCAAGGGTAAGAGCCCAGTGTCAATACTTAGTTGTTTCTTTTCAAGTCCTCAGTACTCTGTCTGTTTCTAATATCTGTTCTTCTTGCAGATGTTCGTAAGCCACCGAAAAGCTTTCGCCAATCTTACGTCCCCAGCAAGGATTTGAAGAAGCTTTTGGATTTGCCAGTCCAGAAAAGGAAAGCGCCTTTGCTTCTTAACTTCATTCCAATATACAAGTCGATTTTGCCCAACGTCCCTAAAAGGAAAAAGACAAGCCTTTCTCCACCTTCTGCCACAACCCAAACTGTGTCTGTATCCCGAACAGATCAAGGATCAACATCAGATCCAGCTGATCAGCCATCAACTTCGGCTCCATACTTGATCCCTGTACCTGAACGGAAACGTCAGCGAAGACTTGTCCGAACTGCTGAGATGGGTCGCCCAAAACCTGTTGCTGAAAATCTCCTAGCCGACCTCCCTACCGATGTCGACGATCAACCATCGCAAACCATGCCCCCATCGAAGCCGAAAAGAACCAAGAAAGCTCAGTCAAAGGCCAAAGTAACTCAAGTTGAATCTGAGGACACTTTGCCTATTTCCAAACTGGCTGAGAGTAAGAAGACTTCTTCTGTTTCTGCTAAAAGGTCTGCTGAAGCCCAACCCTCTGAGTCCACAAAGTCAAAGAAGCCAAGGTCGTCCTCAGCAACTACCTCAGAGTCCAAAAAACCTGATGTCCCTTGGGCCCCCCAAATTACTTTGGAAGACAGGCCAATTATGACCAGTGAAAGCGCCGATGACATTAATGTCGGCATTGCTCTCAGTACGGCACTGCTTCTTCTTGGCGATCTGGAGCGAAATGCCGGGTACAGTGAGTACGAGAATTATGCTGTAATGCTACAGCACTCAGTTCAAGTAAGTGTTCCTGCTTGGTACTTTTTCTTTCTTTCTGTTTCATACTTAAAATATTTTCTAATACTTCTGTTTTCTTTCAGGCCATCCAGCATGCCCATTCTTTTTCAATGCAATCGTTTAAGAATCGAGAGAAGTTGACCGAGATGAAGAGGGAGTTTTCTTCCCTTCAGAAGACCAACAAAAGCCTTCAATTAAAAATGAAGAAGCTGGAAGACCAGGCCGAAGCTGCCACTAAGGCCCAACAGATAACCGAGGAAAAAGCTGAATCTGCCGAGGCCATAAGGAAGGTCGCCGAGGCCGAGAAGAGAGAGGCCGAGGACAAAAAGGCCCAAGCCGAAAAGGAACTTTAGGAGGCCTTGATCACTAAAGACGCTGAAATCAAAGCGACCGACGAAAAGGCCTATGCTCAGGGAATGGCCAACGTTACAGAAGATTACAAATTACAAGTCAGGCAGGCATGCAACAGGGGCTTCTCCCTTGGTTGGATGTCCCTAGCAAAAAAGCTCAATATCCCTGATGATTCACCACTGCGTAAAGCCGACGCTATTCCTCTTCCATTCCCTCCACCTCCACCTCCACCTCCACCTCCAAGTCAAGCTGAAGACGAATCTGAGTCTGAATCTGAGGATGAGGATAAGAATGATGATGAGGCTTTAGCAAGGAAGCCTAAAGACGCCAATGAGACCAAGTCTCCTCGTCAGGATGATCAAGTCCTAGACTTGACTCATGAGGAGAAGGATGAGGAGGTTGTCAAGGAGGCTACTCCTGAGCAAGCATCATCTGACGTTCCTTCAATCGATAAAAGTCTTGATCAAACACTTGCCGAAATTGATGCCGAGATCGTGGCAGAAAAGACAGCCGAGGCATCGACCCAGCAATCATCTGAACCTCAGACTCAACCAATTGCCACTGTTGAGGAATCTTAGTTTAAATGTCTTTTCTTTCGTTTCTTTTGTACTTTGTGAGCTTTTGCGTGGCCGATGTGCCTTCTTCTGAACAGTTACGCTTTGATTGTTCCCTCTTTAATAAAAAACTACAACTGTATTGTCTGAATGCCTCAATCTTTATTTTCTCTTGATTACTTCTGTATGATTCTATACTTAGAATATTTTGCATGCCTTTCATACTTTGCCTCCTTTGTGCAATCTTCTCGGGGTTACATACCTCAGGTATAATAACTACAAGCTTTACTTCGGCAAGATACTGTCCTGCAAACTTTTCATAAATTTCAACAAGTGTAAAACACATACTGTTTTAATTTCAACCTATAAACTTTTCTCAAGTTATAACAAGTGCTAAACAATGATCTACTTGTAAATTGCTACAAATTTCAACAAGTGTTTAAACAATATACTTAGCTTTTACTTCAACCTGTAAATTGCTACAAATTTCAACAGATGATCATATGTCGGCTTAACGTCATCTTGTAAATTACTACAAATTTCAACAAGTGTTAAGCATCTTCTTCGGGTTAACCAACTTGTAAATATCTACAAGTGTTTAAGCAATAGCTTCGGCTTTACTTTGACTTGTAAATTGCTACAAATTTCAACAAGCGAAGAGAAACAGTAATATCGGCTTAACTTCAACTTGTAAATTGTTACAAATTTCAACAAGTGAAGATAAGGAATCAGCTTAACTTCAACTTGTAAATTGCTACAAATTTCAACAAGTGAAGATAAGGAATAATCTTAACTTCAACTTGTAAATTGCTACAAATTTCAACAAGTGAAGATAAGGAATCAGCTTTACTTCAACTTGTAAATTGCTACAAATTTCAACAAGTGAATATAAGGAATAATCTCGGCTTAATTTCAACTTGTAAATTGCTACAAATTTTAACAAGTGAAGATAAGGAATAATCTCGGCTTAACTTCAACTTGTAAATTGCTACAAATTTTAACAAGTGAATATAAGGAATAATCTCGGCTTAACTTCAACTTGTAAATTGCTACAAATTTCAACAAGTGAAGATAAGGAATAATCTCGGCTTAACTTCAACTTGTAAATTGCTACAAATTTCAACAAGTGTTAAGCATATTCTTCTTCTCTTTGCCCCCAATGTGAACCTGAGTTCCACTTGGGTTCTCATTATTAAGAAATAATATTGCGCATCTTTTATCAGTGTAGAGGAATTCTGCTATGATTTTATTGATGACGTTGAAAAAATAACAAGGAACATCTAATGATAGAAAAATTTTAGATTACAAGTGTTCCATGGTCTAGGCAATGATTTGCCATCATTATCTTCAAGTCGATAGGCTCCATTGCCTAATACCGAAGTGATTCTGTAAGGTCCTTTCCGGTTTGGGCCAAGCTTGCCCTCTCTGGGATCCTTCTTGTTGCCGACAACTTTTCTCAGGACTAGGTCGCCGACTTGAAAATCCCTTGGATTGACCTTCTTGTTGTAAGCTCTGGCAAGCTGTTGCTGGTATGCTGCGAGTTGAATTGCAGCTTTCTCTCTTCGTTCTTCCAAAAGATCCAGATCTCGGGCTAAGAGTATATCATTAGTCCATTCTCAACTCCCTAGGTTCGGATCCCTGGGATGCCGACTTCCAGTGAGATGACTGCTTCTGTGCCATAAGCCATGGCAAATGGGGATTCTCCTGTTGATCTTCTCGGCGTAGTTCGATATGCCCAAAGCACGTTGGGCAATTTGTCTACCCACTTTCCTTTTGCTGCCTGCAGCCTCTTCTTTATTCCATCCAAAATTACTTTATTGGATGCTTCAGCTTGTCCATTACTTTGAGGAAAACTTGGTGTTGAAAAGTAATTCTTGATCTTGAATTTCGCACAAAAGTTTTTGATGAGTTTGCTGTCAAACTGCGTTCCGTTGTCGGCAACTATTGCTCTTGGAATCCCAAATCTGGTGATGATGTTTCTTCATATAAAGTTCTTGACATCCACATCTCGGATTTTGGCAAGAGATTCTGCCTCTATCCACTTTGTGAAGTAATCTGTTGCTACCAACAAGTATTTTCTCCGCCCGGTTGTCTGGGGAAGTTGGCCAACAAGATCCATGCCCCACTGGGCAAACGGCCAAGGGCTAGATACTGGATTCAGGTCAGCAGCTGGCTGGTGTATCAAAGGTGTAAACCTTTGGCATTGTTCGCACTTTTTCACGTATGCTTCTGCATTTTTTTGCATGTAGGGCCACCAATACCCCTGGGTAATGGCCCTGTGAGCTAGTGATCTGCCCCCAGCGTGGCTTCCACAAACTCCTTCATGAATTTCATATAAAAAATCCTCAACCTGCAAAGGGTGTACGCACCTTAAAAGGGGTCCGGTGAAGGATCGTCTGTAGAGATGTCCGTTTGCTGTCAAACTGAATCTTGCCGATTTCAATCTGACTTTGTGTGCCTCCTTACGGTCTTCTGGCAGCTTTCCTTCTTTCAGGAAAGCAACTATTGCATCCATCCAGCTTGGTCCCATGTCCACACACATTGCTTCCTGCTCTGTGTTCTGTGGTTCTATGCTCAGGCCCGACATATAGTCAATCATTATTGTCCTTGTTTTTCCAGTCTGTATTGAACTTGCCAGGTTGGCCAACGCGTCGGCGTGGCTGTTATCATCTCGGCTTACTTGGAGTAGTCGGCAGTTTTGAAATAAGGCTGCCAATCTGATGACCTCTTTTGCATATGCCGACAACCTTTCGTCTCTGGCTGCAAATTCTCCTGTTGACTGGTTAGCAATAAGCTGTGAATCACAAAAAACTATTACCTTATCTGCTTCTGCTACTGCTGCCAGTTTTAGCCCTGCAATTAATGCTTCGTATTCTGCTTCATTGTTTGAGGCCTTGAACCCTAAACGGATGGACTGTTCTATTATTTCTCCATCTGGAGATATCAGTAGTACTCCTGCCCCCGCTCCTTGTCGGTTTGAACTTCCATCGATAAACAGTCTGAAGGAGTCGCCGATGTAGATGCTACAGGGTCTGAGTTTTTCCTTCCTTTGTTCTTTTGCCTTTGGCTGGGCTTCTCCTTGCTTGCTGGGACAACGTTCATCTTGGCTTAACGGAGCCCGATGTTTGTTGAACCCGTTGTTACCTCGGCCTCGCTTCGGCGAGCCGTTGGTTCTTTCTTGTTTTATCTCTTTATTCCCCGATGTATCTTCCTCGGCTCTGGCATACTTCTCTATTCTTGCCATGAGCTCCTCCATGCTTTTCGGTAATGTCTTTGCCAAGGACTTCCGTAATGGACAATCATCTTTCAGGCCATTCTTGAAAGACACGACTGCCACCTCCTGGTTGCATTCGGGTATTCGGTTGAACACCTCATAATACCTTTTTGCATAGGCCCTAAGGCCTTCATCCTTGCTGATCTTCAGAGCCATCAATGCGTCCACCCTCAATGGCTGCAACTTGTTTGTTACGAATCTAGCCACAAACATTTCGGCCAGGCTTTCCCAAGTCTTCACGCTTCCCTTTGGGAGCTTGTGGAACCAATCTGATGCAATCTCCCCGAAGGATGAGGGGAACACTTTGCAGAGCAATGGCTCGTTTCCGCTATACAATGCCATTGAGTTCAAGTATAATCCAACATGAAAGTTAGGGTCTGACTTACCATCGTATATTTGAAACCTCGGCATACTGAATCTCTTTGGTGCCTGGAACTTGTCCAATTCTACCGAGAATGGTGTCCTTGGCTTGTCTGGTGAGGTTACCTCGGTTTCTCCATTCTGTTGCTTCCTCTTGAGGTAGTTTCTCAAGTCTTCTTTGCTCCGTCCAGGAGCTCGGCTATCTGCTGACTTCAGTTTCTTTGGCATACTGCTCTCGGCCTCGTGGTGGGCCCTTTTCGATCTCTCCCCATGAGTTGTGTCAAAGCATAACGCCTGCCCTTGAACATGCCGATGTTTCTTGGGTTCTGCGTCCTTTGTGTGATATGTCTTTTGGGACTCTTCTCTTCTCGGCTCCTCTCGTCCGACTTTCCTGGAAGGCCGGTGAGAGTGCCTCCCACTCCTAGTGTGCTGAGGGGCTTCAGGAATTGTTTTTTGCCCTTGTTTCTAGGCATTGGTTGCTGGTATTAGTGTGTCGTGCAGTGGGTATGGCAGCTGCATGACGTTGTTTTGCATCATGAAGTTGATGACTGATTGTAGGTCTGCCAACTTGTCTGCCATCTCTTTTACCTCTTCATCCCTCCGTAGGCACCTGTCCCTCCATACCTGGAGGTTGTCTTCGTTGTAGTATCTGCTCTGATCCGTCTTCTTTGAAGTTTCGCCCTCCTGGCTAACGTCTTTCGCTCCGTGATGAGTTTTTGTGTTGCGGTTGTCTCCTTCAATACCGAGGTCAATAGGTCTTTCGCTCCCAGCAGGAGTGCCGTCCCCAATCTTTTCTTTCTGTGCATTACTGGCCATCTATTCGTCTTTTCTTCCCACAGATGGCGCCAAATGGTGTGAGTGATTTTCCGATCACACTGCCCGTTTAGTAATTCAGCTGTAGAACACTGGCAGAATAGATGGCACCCTGTTGTCCTGCACAGAAAGAGAAGGCTCCGGCGGTGGTTCTTCCACCCGGGGGCTCTCCGACGATCAAGTCAGTATATCTCTAAAAAATAATCAAGTGCTAGACTCACTACTCAAAGTATAAAATTGCGTACTTTATACCCATGGGGGTGCCTTTCTTTTATAGTTTACTCAATCCTAGTCCCACTAGAAGCCTGGCTTCTATGGACTCCAATCCAGTGCTTACTTTGGATTTCTCAAGAGATAAGGATAAACTCCGTAAAAGTATTATCCTTATCCATCCTGAAGTCTTTCTTCATCATAGGACCCTTGTCCCTTATCCGCTTATCTCGGACTCCGGTATTCTTGCAGATAACCTCGGCAACTCCGAGATCACCTCAGCATAACTACCACGACACGTGGCACCTCGGCCAATACGTCGGCGTCACCTTGCCACGTGTTGGTACTCTGAAAATATATCCCCACATGAACTAACAAGATAAATGGGTAGAGAAGGAAATCAAGGATTATTAAGAATTGATGCATGTTTTGAATTAGAAGGAATGTTTTATTAGTTAATGATCTATTGTAATGTTTAAGAATTAAAAACATGATACAAGTACCATGATTTTGAGTTCTATTGTAATTGTTGAGAAATTGAGAAGAATAAGGATTTCACTAGTTCTTATTGTTGATATTATATATTTCATGTTGATAGTTGAGGGATATTATGAGAACTGTCTTGTTTTAATTTTGAAGTTTTATATTATTTATTCTTAGAGGTTTTGTTCTTAGCCATCAGTGGAGGATGCTATTGTTTGTTGTAGAAAGGATTATATGAGTCTTGTGTAATTGATTAAATGTGTAATCATATGATTAGATAAGAATACATGTTGTGGAATGTGAAAGTGCTATATAGAGGGTCCGTTTTCTTCCGGTTAGCACCCAGTAAAGCGTAGGTTTGAGGATCTATTTCCTTCCAACTAAGGTCCAGCAAAGTGTGGCGCCTTGAGACAAGTTCTGCTTCTTTTCGGTTTACGCCCAGTAAAGCATGTTGAGGTTTCGTTTCCTTTAGGCGTGAGGTCCAGTAAAGCATAGCACTTTGAGAATGGTCATGTTTCTTTCTTGCTCACGCTCAGTAAAGTGTGTTGTGGCAGTTTTGACTTGACAAAGCCAGATTATTTTATGTGTTAGTATTGTTAATTTGTTTTCGTATATGTATTGTAATATGAGAGGTGCACCATTTACCTTATGTGCCAGTGGCTGGTAAAACACGGGAGTATGTGTTGATGTTATTGTTGTCCCTTTTGTTTATATCATTGTATTGTGCTTAAGGCCATAAAACATGGTAGATGTTCTAGTGAGTCTGATGAGTTAGGATATAAGACGAGAGTATGGTTTGAACATGTAAACTTGTTTTCAAATGAAATGTTATCACAAGATTCTTTTGAATAAAAAATGGAAAGATTAGAAACATAAGAAATGGTTTGTTTCTTGTATTGTTGAAGAGGATCTTTTGGAAAAATGTACTTATGTAAGTATATTTTAGTTATAAAAAGTCACATTACTTATATAATTATAATGTTAAGTATTCATGATCATACCTATCTATGTGTTATTATTGTTTAGGTCATTGGGATTTCTAATAGACCTTTGTGTTCATCCCACATTACTAATCGTTTTTCAAATGTGGAGTTAAAGACTTGCCCAAGACCGATGCGTCTTTTACTTGTTGGCCAAGAGGCTTAATATTTGTAGGCGAAAAGCCATTGATGTAAAAAAAAAGGTTAAACCCTTTCTTTTTTATGTATTAATGTAAGCTTATGGGCATTTTCATTTGATTGTAATTCATTTTGCAACGAGTGTATGAACGAGAGAAAACTTATATTATTTATTGATGTTAATGATTATAGCTTTCCCATGTTCAATGGGGTAATAATAATTTAATGGTAATATTATTTGAGTAATAAAAGTCGGAGCGTTACATAACTCCTCCTCCCTTACACACTTGCCTGGCCCCTTCTTCCAACTTTTAATGCACCATCTAGCCCATTCCCCCTTCCTTCGCAAAACGCAACCTCCACTTACTACTTTTTTTTTTCTAAACCCTAAATCTAGAACCCATCTCTCTCTCTCTCTCTCTCTCTCTACCTCTTTGGGTTATGAAGGTGGGGTTAATGATGGTAGGCAACTGTGATGGTAGGATTCATGGTGATGGGAGCTATAATAGAGGCAACGCGGTAGGTGGTAAATGTAGAAGTAAGAAACTAGTGAGAGGGATTGTAGTTGCGAGGGATGAATAGCGACAATGGTAGATGGCTGTGGTGTTTGAAGATGGTGTAATGGAATTTAAGATTTCAAATGTGAAATGATGCACAGAGATGATGAATTGGTAAGGATAGGGAATATTGAAACTTATGAAGGGTGTAATAAGATATAAGGTGAATTTTAAATTTGGAAAGGTAGTGTAATGAGAAATAGGATGTAAGAACATAAATACATTATCTATTTTATTATATTAAGTGAACAATTTTGGTGGTGTTTTGAAATTTTATCTCTCTTTATACCAAATGTCGAATTCTCTATTTAAAACAAAACAAAAAAAATCTCTTTATGCCAAGTGTTCAATTCTCTATTTCAAAAAATAAATAAAAATAAAAAGATAGAGAGGAAAGTATGACTTGAATTCCATAGGTTTGTTAAAGAATACTTTTATCACTTGAATGACACACAATAAATAATAACTATTTTATTTTACTTTTTCAATCTTCATTTTCATTATTTTTAAAATTTAGTTTGATAATGTCATTTATCACGGCTAATAATTAGATTATAAATATAATTAAACACTATTAATTGCGTCCATCATTGTCATTTCCTTTTGTTTTGATGGAATTAGACTCACTAATATCAATTATCTCCATTGATCACCTTTATCATTGGCAATTTTTCATATTTTGGTAATAATGTAAAACTTATTAAACAATAGAGAATTGATAAATAATGAGAAAGAGACCATAAACAAAATATAACAAGAAGGGTTGGGCATCTCTCATGTTGGAATCTCAACATGAGAGAACTTGAGTGATCCATTCAGCCCATTATAGGTTTTATTTCGATAATCCGAACCGTTTACTTTTTAATACTTGTTCAATAGAATATTAATGCAAAAACTTAAGATGATCGGATGTCGATAACTATATGTTTGAATCAAATTTATATTACAAAAAATGGATGGTTATTTTTGAAATTATATTTGTCATCCATTTTTTTAAAACAAATCTGATTTAAACATATAGATACCGATGTTCAATTATCTTAATTGTTTGCATGAATATTCTACTCAACGAATCCAAAAAAGTGAACAGTTCAGATCATTAGAATCAATTCCAAAATAGGCCTACCAAGCACTGGTGGAGCTATTAAGGGACTAGGGAGAGCACATGCCCCTGTTATTTTTTGTAATTTTTTTTTGGCCTATAAGTAAAATAATTAACAAATAAAATTTTTAAATAGAATTAACATTTAGATTGATTTCTTAACGACATTTTTCAAATCATGAAAATAATGAGAAATTATTGAATTGTTAATTACATTTGACAAATGGGATTGACCTTCCATGCATTATTTTACTATTGGTTAGTGATACCATATATTGATAATGATATGGTATCACTATTATTTATATATTATTACATAATATATTATAAGACATACAATACTCTTTTATATAACCTATAATACACTAGTTATAAGTAATACCATATATTTTCAATTTTGATTTTTAACAAAGTCAATTGTAAAAACAAAAAATTAAAAACTTTTATATTAAATATTTAAGATTTTTTTGCTTAATATTGATTTAAAAATTATTATCTATTGTTATTGATTATGAGGGGGAAAAAATCAAAATTTTAATTAAAAATATTCATTCTAAACTATTTTTCTAGCTCTGCCACTATTACCAAGCCCAAATACTCTCTCAAGTTGAGATGACAACTTGAGAAAAGTCAAACCCTAATGAGAAATAGTGTCAGCATAGCATTGTTATCACATTATGTACCTTCTTAGAGGTCACTAATGGGCAGGCTGGACTTATCTAACCTAAAATTATTATGTCCAAATCCCATACATTAACTAATTTTTTGAGTTTTGACCAATTAACGGGTTGGTACGGGCTGAATATAGCGACCTAGGTTTTTACCCCAACTTTCGTTGTGTTCCGGACTCGGATTCCGTGATTGTATACTATTGTCTATGTCTTGTTTCCTTCCTTTAACTCTTTGTATTTGAGTTTTGGATTATGTTGGGCGTGTTTGGAACAAGTTGGTTGTTAGTTGGTCTAGGATGTTGTTGCCCAGATTTTGGCTTCTTCACTCGAGCGAGGCTTCTTGCGCTCGAGCGAGCCTTGTGTAATCTGCTTCATCGCTCGAGTGAGGCTTCTTGCGCTCGAGCGATCCTTGTGAAATTGTTTCTTCGCTCGAGCGAGACTTCTTGCGCTTGAGCGTGCGTCTGCATTGGTGGCAAACCTAAAGCTTTGCATTCTACGCTCGAGCGACGCTTCTTGCGCTCGAGCGAGGCGACCTTTTTGTGTCTGGTCAATCGAGCGAGAACTCCTTCGCTCGAGCCGGCTTGGTGTATATTAGTTTCTAGCAGCGCCATTTTGCTTCATTTTTTGATCTCCTTTTCACTCAAAAACCCTAAATCTGCAGCTTTTCTCTCTAGAAGCCACCATCTCTCTTTGATTTCTCCAAATCCATTGGGATTTTGGCCTAAGTTCTTCACCAAAGTTGGTTATCTCCTCGAGGGCTTTGTTGTGTACGGTGGAGATCGAGTTTCGACACCGTAAATTTTGGAGTTTCATCTCAATCTTTCTTCAAAACTTGATATAGGGATTTTTTTTGAGTTATATATATGTTTTTGCAAGATCTAGATGATTTTCGAAATCATCCTTTGATTAGTTTTGAAAATTAATTGTTGATTCAAGAAAAAAAGTGATTTTGAAAGTAGGTTTACTATTTGATCCTTTGAGATAGAAATTGGGGGTTTTGAACTATATTGATTAAAGAAAGATGTTTTTGGTAAGATTTCTTCAAATGTTTTGGAGATGAATTGTTTTGGTAAGAAAACCTAAAAAGTAGGAGTTTTAAAAAGATGTTGAGAAATCATGGATGATGTTGTTATATTTATTTTGTATGTCAAAATAAATGGATGTTGGAAAATTTCTTATTTATATTTACATAAATGATGTTTTCATGGAACATGGGAAATTGTTGAGATGGCTTCAAATGTGAGACTTATGCTATCCCTTTGATGAATTGAAATAAATGTATTTATTCATCTTGTGAAATTGTATTGAAAGGAGAAATGGAAATTTTGATCACAATGGAAAGATTGTGTGAAAGAATGGAAAATGGATAAAATGTTGCATTGCATTAATTGATACATTGGCATATCAATTCATTGATAATGAAGAGCTTTGAAATTTGATTTGAAAACTTTGCATTGAGAAAGAATGCTAAGAAACAAGTTTTCATAAAATAGTTTTGGGGTAAATACGGTGGTAAGTCTTGAAAGGTGGTGTAGATTATAAGTGTCGAGCCTTCCAGTTAACACTGGTAAAAATGACAAACTAGAGGTGTCGAACCTTCCGGTTAATACTGGTAAAAATGACAAATTTGTAGTACTTGTATAGTCTACTTGCAGACACTGACCTAGAGATTACCAAAGTTGTATTTATCGCCCCTCGAATAAAATTTGATAAATGTTGAGCAGTTGAAATTGCATGACATCATCGAGCATGTTGGTTTTCAAAGGATGAAGGTGTGTTTTACTTTCAAAAAGGCATGGCATGGCATAAGCATTCCATTTCATGAAACTTGTATAAAATGTATATACTTTGTTAAGAATTTCCTACTGGGCTTTATGCTCACCCTGCGGGATTCTTGTGCAGGAAAAAATGTGGTGATTCCGCCTAACTAAAGGCGTGGAAGTGTGTGTAGAGAGTATAATATGCTCATTTGCTGTGACTCTGATTGTAAGCCAAGGGCTTTGTATGTGTGAGTTTGAATAACCGTTTTGTGTAACCAGACTCAAGCCTTGGAAACTTGTAAACCCTTGAAGGTATTTGTTATTTAATTAATTGTTGTTGGATTAATTGTACTATCGTATGAAGACTATTTACATCATGTACTGCAAGTATGAGGGTTTATTATCAGTTTTACTTTAAAGGGCCATGACTATTGTATTACCAGTTGGGTATGAAAATTGGGGCGTTACACTGAACCTATTTAAAAAACTAAAACTACACTCCATCCATAAGCCCAAATCTTATAAGCCTAAATCAAATCAAACCGAACTACACATTTTTTATTCATATATTATTTTCATTAGTATTTTTTTTTAACTTTCCAGCATAATTTTTTTTTTTTAACCTTCTTACATCTTATATAATCAAAAAATAATCAAGTAACACAAAATAATTTTATTTCAAGAAGAATTTTAGGGAGAGAAAGCAATTACATATATATATATATAGAAAGAAAGAGAGAGAGAGTAAGTAGGGCTGGGTTTATTTGATTGAATTGAATGGAATGAATGAATTCATGGTTCAATTACTTCGTATTTCACTTGATTTTTTTTTTCTCGAATCCAGTACATATTAATCACTAAATAGGATTTTAAAAGTAGTGATTATGTGTGAAGAGGTACTATGGGATGCCCCAGGGGGACTCAAACTCGCCTGATAGTTCAGACTCTCGATCTTCGATCTAGTTTCATGAGTGTAATGTGAAACATAAATAAGAATTCAAATTTGGCAAATCTATAGAAAATCCATTAATCGCAATAATTTCCAAAAATGGACTGTATCACCAAATCTTAGAGTTGCCACCTAATCTTTTGAAAAAACTAGGAAACCCATGACTCTTGCCAAAGGCCACTATTCGTCATAACTAAAGATGCCTCAGTTCAGAACCTTGGGTATGAAGGGGGGAAGGTCATTAGTTACGGACCCCTGCTCACCCGATCAAAGAATCGGTCTGTATTAAACCATGATATGAGTTTTACAGACAATATATGCTCATGTTCTGGTTATTATTAATGCTAAAAATTATCATGTGTGAATCAAGTATAGACTATGTCACTCATTTTGGGATACTTTGATCTTATGCATTTTAAATGAGTTTTGAAAAATGTACAACTCGAGGAAAACTGATCTCATATGCATAAAGAATCAATACCATTCTAATCTAAAAAACACAACCTCCACCTACCGGCAATCATAGAGGTAGATCAATTAAGCAAGTAGCTGCATGGTAGGATGCTAAACATAATAAGAAAATCATGCACAGAAGGGATGCTAAAGCTATAAATGCTCACATAGTAGTTACTTGCATCCGGCAAAAAGATGAAGAAAATGTTAGCAAAATATACATGATCCTATATGCAAAATACTAATGCAACACATACACAAGAATGTTACTAAGGACTCGACTACTAACACATAACATGTGGATCATCTCAAAGTATGAGGCAGCACACAAAATCATATAGGAAATGATAAGCCCACAAATACAAATGAGTCGAATTCAGATGCATGAAATATGGATATAAGGCATAGATATGATGAAAAAGAAAATATGATGCTATCAACAGATATAGAAGGCATGGAAATAAAAAGGATAGAAAGAAATGTTGATTGGAAGACATACATAGAAAAGGAATAGAAGAAATTGGGGTTGTAAATTATTACAACAAGCCTTTATGTTAAAAAGAATAAGAAAACATGGAGTTGGAAATTATTACAACAATGAAATGAATAGAAAGAAATGGGGTTGAAAGTTATTACAACAATGAATTGATTTAACCAAATAGAAGCTGAATTTAACAAATCATGAGAAAATAGAAAGTGAAGTATAACAGAAGCTGCAAGTGCCCAGGAGATCATTCGCCAAAAGTTGGTTTGTCTTGCTTTGTTTTGCTTGGAAAAGTCATCTACCCTAACAAATAAATGGTTGGGCCAGATGAAAAAACTGCTGGCCATACCTTTTATTTGGCCAACCAGACAGAAGATCTAGAAAACCCTATTTTTATGCAGCAAACAAATAGCAAACAAAGCACTTCCAAAGGATATTCATCCTTCATACTCCTTTCTATCACGAGGATACTCAAGGAAGATGTAGATAGGCTTAACAAACCATCCAACAACAATAAAAGATATTATAAGATATGTACAAAAACTATTAAATGAACAAAGATTAATATGTGCATGAATCGAAGCTAAAAAAAAGAAGGTTAAACCCAAAAAAATAGATGAAACCTGCATTCATCTCTTTGTGGACAAGGGTAAATGAATACCCAAGTCCATGTTATTAATTGGAGAGAGCAGATTGCCACCATTTCTAAAGGATAAGCTTAAGTAATGGATTACATCATCAAGAGTAATTGGAAAATCATCCTCTTACTCATGGAATATGAATTCAACATCCATTTTTCATGCCCAAATTTGATTAAGAAGAGAGTTTTCAACACTTTTGATAAGGAATTTTTCACCTAGACTTCCAAGAAAACAAAGAGAAAAAGAGAGATAACAAAGGATCACCTAAGGGATTCTATGAAATAACCACAAATACCTATTAGCATTGAGTATGGGTTGGATCATATGAACCAAAACACTTGGATGATGAAAAAGAGATAAGAAAATTACATGAAAGTAAAGAGAAGTTATACTACCATTCTATGGATGGGTGGCAAAGCCTTGCACATTCCAAAGCTAAGAGAATTATATGAAACCAAAGAGAGATTACACTACCACTCTATGGATGGGTGGCAAAGCCCTCCACATCCCAAAGCTAAAAGAATTATATGGAAAAAAAAAGAGTTACATGAAAGTAAAGATAGATTACACTACAATTTTATAGGTGGGTGGCCAAGCCCTCCATAACCCACGATCACATGCTAGAGCAACAAAAACTATGGAAAAGAAGAGAAAGGAGAGAGAAAAAGATGAGAAAAGCTTCAAAGTTTACTTTTCAAAGGAAAGAAGAGCTTTTGATCATCAAACTTTCCTCTTAACACCTTGGCTCTTAGAAATGGCTTAAAAACTCAACAACAAGCTCCAAGATCAAGCTTTAATGGTGTTTGGGTTGTCTATGAATCAAGATAGAGATGGAGGAGGTGAAAGGCTTTGAGTTGAGGTGGTGTGATGGCCAAGACAAGTAGAAGTGAGCTCTAGCTTCTTGAAAACAATTCTCTTTCTCTTGCAAATTGTGAGAACCCGCATTTAATTATTCTTAAAAGAAAATAAATAAATAAATAAATAAATTAATTTTACTCAGAGCCTATCTAAAATATATATTAGTGTATAAGTTAGTTTTAAATTTACCCAATTCAATCACTAACAAAGACATTGTTAAGAATAATAATTTTGTAAATGTTCAATATTTATTATTTATAAGATATTTTAATAAGGGTTCAACATGATAATTATCCTTACTAAATACCTTAATTTATGAATTTTAAGAAACCCACACAAATAAAAAAAAAAAACAATCAGATTTTCTGATTTTCTGTGGCAGTGAATGCCACTTGTTCTTATGCATGGCATTGTAGATTGTAGGCTCAAATCATATTCCTTGGATTTGAAAAATTGGATTAGACTCTACAGAATGATTAGAAGAGAGAGAGAGAGAGAGAGAGAGAGAGAGAGAGAGAGAGAGAGAGAGAGAGAGCCTCAGGTGAGGAGCCTATTAATTTGCCTATTTACAATGCACATTTCTTACTCAAAACTGATCGGAGGGAAATTGTGTGAGCAATGAAGCTTAGTAGAAGAAGATGAGGAAAGTAAGGAAGCTAAAATTTTCTACCATTTTATCATCCTATTTTAATCCTATTATTAAGTAAGAAAACCCTGTTAACCCACTCATTTTTTTTAAAAGTTAAAATTTCATATTGTGTTCATAGCAATAATTATAGATAGAATTTTATTTATAGTTATATATAAATTTTGTGATTTATATATATCAAATATTTGAAGATATTAGTAGTCTTAAAATTATGGTATTATTGTGGAATTAGACTTGCATGTGTAGTTTATACCATTAAAGAGATGATTGAAGATTATATTTGGTTCTTAAATTTGCCAAACGATTGTATGAATTTTTAGACAATTTTATAATCAAAATTTTGAGATGATTTCTTCTACAAAGTTGTTGAGAATGATGTCTAGTTCATCTAGGAATGTTTTCAAGAATTATTTACTTTTTACGAATTTATACAAAATTTCAACCAAATATGGAACTATAAACAGATTTTACTATATGTTTGAAAAATCATAAAAAATTATATATTAAACCTACTGAAGAATTCATAAGGTAACACATTCCAATTTTCAACATCGGGTGTTCAGAAGAAAGTGCCCAAGTCTTAAGGCCAATCAAAATGGGGCGTCTACAGGTGCACATTAAATATATATACACACATAGATATGTATAATTATTAATGTATTTTAATGGATTAAATTTGAATTGAACAATGTTTACTTTTTTTAGATAAATATCAAAATAAAATGTACGGGATAGTTTGAGTTGACCTAATAGGATGATCGAGATAGGCTTACTCATGTGGGCTCTTACGAGCTGGGTTCATGGGCAAGCTGAGGTTCAAATCTTTGTTCAAACTCCTAAATCATCTTTTATGGGTTGAGATGGGCTAGACATTGAAGTAGATTGATACAAACCATGGAACGGGTTAGATATTATCGAATTTTTTTATCTGGGGACCATTTAATGACCCCTAATAAAAAGACAGAGATATATATTAAAGTGCAATTATTCTACAATCAATTAATTGATAATTTAATTTGTAATTGCAACAAAGATCAACACTTTATTAATATATAACAAGTCACACCATCATGTGTCAACACTTTATTAGTTAAGTCCCACCATCATTTTTGTTACCAATTCAATTGTACAAGATTATATAATAAACAAATGAGAACGCTTTTGTTCAATCCAAATCGGATTGGAGAATGATGTTGGGCCGTCATAGGTCCACCACAAAGTCGGCATCGATAATCCGAATCATTCAATATATAGAGCTCGTCGAGTACTTCATCCTTGCAAAAAATCACATTAATTGGATATTGATGGCCACTTGATCAAATCACATTTGTATCAACGGTAAGTATGATTTTTTAAATAAATTATTTATACAAATGTGAACTGAGCAAGTGACTATTGATATCCAATTGACATGATTTTTTACAGAAATAAAGTACTCGATGAACCCTATATATTGAACGGTTGCGGATCATTGATACGAGTTCCATGGTGGGCCCACAAAAGCACAACAACACCCTTCAGTTGGGATACTCAACTGGAGAAAAGCCTCTCCCATAAACAAAATATGAGAATTTGGTGAAAACTCTATCATAATAATACTCTCATGCATTAAAGACAAGCAAATAAATTTTGTCTTAAAAAAGCCAATACACCATTGTTACCAAAATATCCTTATTAACTAATTTTATATTTCAAAATTTAAAAAGATATAACTTTTTTTTTTTAAGTATCAATTTTTAATCAAATTAATATTTTTAGAATTTTTTCGTCAAGATCTATCAAACAATTTCCATGTTGGTCATAAAATTCCTTATAAAATAAATAATAAAATTTTTATTGTCGAAACTAACGTCAATAGTAAAATTTTATTCTATTTTACAGTAAAATTTTGCTATAATTCACACTAAATTTTACTGTAAAAAATCTGACTTAGTGAAGGAATAAATTTATTTTACTAGTAATGAAATTCATATAGGATTAATACACGTTGCAGTCAAACCACTATCTATTAAAGGAATAAATTCATCAATAATATTATGTCTTAGAGATGCTAGGTTCAGAAAATACCACACCAGTATGTTAGGTATGATGGAATCTAGTCTTCATCAAGGTCCAGTTCATTTTAATTGCTTTCCTGATTTCACTTTGAGTCTTAATGATCCCCACCTTTTAAAAGCTCAAACTTTAAATATTCAAACTTCTGGTGAATTTACTGATATGTTAGATTGTGCCCAATCTATAGCTTTAATATATCCTATCTGAAAAACCTTAAAATCCCCAAGATATTAATTTGTGATTATGTATCAATTTTAAACAATAAATAACAATCTCAATCAAACAATTAAAGACAAATCGACACGCCGATTTAACGTGGAAAAACCACAAATAGAGTGCCTCCAATTGTGATAAAAATAATAAAAAATAAATAAATAAACCACAGGTAAAAGCCACAAAACAATTCACTAAGAAGACAAAAAGAATTACACAAGTGTACTCTTAATTACCTAGTGAATCCACGCCCAAATTGAACCGATCTCTATGTACCTCTTCCACCATCGTCTTCACCTTGGAATTGTCTCGTCCAACATTGAATCCACAACATCGATGTCAAATCCACGACAATGAGCCACTCCGGAATCTACCAAAACTTCAGGCTCATGTTCTCTGGAATCCACCGAAGAACAACTCTCTCTTTTGTGAATAAATGAAAACAAACAAGCCCTTGATAATGTTGATATGAAGTTCACGAATCTATTGATCACTCTTAAATCATCAAGGAAACACTCATAAAGCTCGCTCCAATATAAAACACTTTGTATCTTGTTCCTCTCTGAAAATCTGTACGAGCCAACCCCTAGAAACAGCGAACAACGCACTTTATAGAAAATAGGATTGCGCGGACCGCTCAAGCGCACATTTCACTGCTCAAGCGGTGTGACTAAAGGAGGTGTAAAACATATGGGCTAACCGCTTGAGCATAACTTTCACTGCTCGAGTGGTAAAACTTTCTTTCCAGAAGTTCAGACGCCCTGCAAAAGTACTGGATGATCTGTTTCTTCGCTCGAGGACACAAATTACTACTCGAGCGGTCAAATAACTTGAATTGCATTTTTGCTTTTTCGCTGCCCCCTGAACCCTCGTGAGCTGATCGGGCAGCTTGATCCCCGACATAGTCAACAAAGTGGCAAACATGAAAGAATTAAGATCACAAACTCCTCTGTAAGGCACAATTCGGGTTAAATTCGCATCTAAATACTCATAGCCTCACTAAATAAAAGATCGAATAAAAATACAACTGAAAATAGTTTTGTCAAACGGGATTGCCAATAACAAAAACTTAGCAATCTCCCCCTTCGGCAATTCCGTGACAAAACACACCTAACAAATAAAATCCTAATCACCCTAACCTATTGCAGCCAACAAAAATAAATTTCTTTCTCAAGGTCATGATCTGCAAAACAGCTATTAGTGCCACAAGAGTATATGAAAAAACAATACGCTTATGACAAAATTATCTTAAAGCATAAGATGAAAATATGAATAGATGAAAATTGGAGATTTTAAGGACATGCAGCATAAACAGATTAAAATCCTAAGAAACAAAAACAACACTTAAAATATTTTCCCTCAAAAATATCTATTATAAATGCATAAAAACCAATCTAAATGTTCATGCTTTAGTCAAAAGCCCCAAGGATAAAACATTGCTTATTCAAAATAATACTGTTGATGCTAATATTGAAGTACCAAAAACCATACTTTGGAAAGATATAAATCTTCCAGAAAAATGCCTTACAATCAATGAAAACTATTCTCATAAAAATCAATATGATAGCAATAATTTACATCGTATCCAACAATATGATGATGGATCAATCTAAATAAGTTTTGATCATTTAAGTTGTAGTCAATCTTCATGACATAGTATATATAGTCAACCCAATGAAGAAGATGAAATTTTTAGTACATCTTTATGTTACCCAAAAAGCAACCTAAGAGGGAGGTGAATTAGGTTTCTACAAATTTAAAATTAATAATACCCCAATAAAATTAACTAGTAGTACAACAAATTATTAACAAGCACAATGATGAACTTAGCAGTAAATGATCAAGCAAAATAATAATGAAGTATAACTAACATACAGGGTAAATCAAATGATTAACACATGAATATTAGATAGCTATAGCAGTAGTAGGAAAGTAAAGAGATTAGGGAAGAGGAGACAAACAGATTTATAGTGGTTCGGCTTCAACCAAGCCTACATCCACTCCTCAAGCTTCACTTGAGATTTTCCACTGTCTTCTAGCTTCACAGGAGTGTTAGCAACTTCATAAACATGGAGCAATCATCCACAGATTTTACACAGACTTCACAAGTCAAGAACACTGAGTCTACTATACTCTTACAAGATTGAAAAGAGGTGTTTTTGCTTTCACAAAAAGCTACAAGAATTATCTCTAAAAGATAGATATATAAAATAAAGTTTTAATTTTTCCGTAAATCTCACACAGGAAAGATAAGCTTAACTGTATAAGGCTCAATGTATAATTTTTTAGAGAGGATGTAAACAAAAATTGAAGAACACTTCTCAAAGAATTTTTCAGAGAATAGATGTGAGTGGTTATAGATCAAAGAATATTTTCTGATTTTTTTTTTTTTTGTAACTTGTTTACATTAGAGGCTTTGGTATATATAATGAAACTTTATAGCCGTTGTATTCATTTGAATTTATAACCGTTGTACTCCATCATTACTAATTTGAATATCTTTTACTTAAACCTTTTGAACTGCTGCTGTGCTGGGTTGTTTGAACCTCTGTTTTGGGCTATTTGAACTCCTGATTTAATCAAATATTAAATACATTCTAACAATATTTAGGATAAAGGTTTTAGGTAAGAAATAATGGGACAAAATAAATTTTGATTCTATTATTCTCTTTCAAATAAATTAAAAACATAATTGAATAAATCATCAAAATAAATTTGGATTCTATTTTTCTCTTTCAAATAAATTAAAATATAATTAAATAAATCATCAAAATAAATTTTGGATTCTATTTTTCTTTTTCAAATAAATTAAAATATAATTAAATAAATCATCAAAATAAATAAGTCTAACAATCTCCCCCTTTTTGATGATGGCACAAATGATGTTTTGATTTGATTTGATTTGGGAGTAAGAAAAGCTCTCCCTCAAGTCATGCTCCCTGAATTCATTTCTAAATACATAAGTTAGCACATGTGTAATAAATAAGCTTTAATTAGAGACATGATATGAGACTAAGATATCAAATTATAAATACATAACATCAGATTAGTTTGAAAATAATACCATAATACATAACATCATAACATCATAAGTTTTCTCCCCTTGTGACATTATCTAAAGGAAATAATGGGTTAGAATCTGGAGGAGGAGGAGGAGGAGGAAAATGATAGGGATAAATGGCATCTATACAATTCAAAACATATATATACATATATGCATACACAGACAACTCTCACGCGTCTCTCTTTTTCCTTCGATAAACGCGTTTGATACGTGGCCTCACTTTTGCGTCATTGGCCGACAAAAGCAGGCCTCGATTTGTACTCGCCTCGGCTCCCTCTCCCTCCTTGTCTTCTTCTCTTTTGCCTTCTTCTTAATCACACACTCTTCCATTTTCTTCTTCACCATTCTTTTCTATCGCTTCTTCACCATCGAGAGACAAAAAAAAAGAAACTGAACGGAGGAGGCCAAACCTCAGTTTGTTCGCTTCTATTTCTCTGCAACTCATTTCTTTGACACCTCTTACCTCTAATCCATGGCTTCCTCATCCCGTCCCCTCACTCTGTTTCCAGACCTGAACGATCCCATAAGCTCTGTTGGACCGACTGCCCCTACTCCTACTCTTCCTGTCATTCCTCTGCCTAACCTTCCTATGATGTCGATTGAGCAAATCACGGCAGCTCAATCTGACATAGAAGCCAATCACTACACACTGTAGTCATGTATAGAGATGGTGACTGCAATCACCAAATTGGCTCACCGACTGCAAAATAGGACGAATGAGCTCAATCAGGTCAATGCCCAACTCTCTTTGCTCCAGCGCATGTACAAGGATGCACGAGCAGAGATAGGCGCACTGAAGGTCGAAAATAAAGAGCTTAAATGGAAGACCACCTCCATGGCCCGATTTGGAGTAACGTCATTCTTGGCATTTGATAGTCGATGGGGAGTGCTCGCTCCCGACGAAAGCACAGGGGCAGGGACGTCAAGCGTCGCCCAAGGTGATAAAAAGAAGAAGAGAGCGGTGGAAGAAGCGAGTAAGTAAGATCGGTGTATGGGCATAAAAAAAATGAAGGGTTTTTTTTTTTTTTTATACGTAAATATGTTTATTTTGATCGGCGTATGGCCGTGAAAAAATAAAGGGTGTTTTTTTTAATGTAAATATTTATATTTTGATTTTTTGTTGTGTTTATGTTTAAGGACTGAAAAATGAAATTAAAAAGCGGAGAAAAAAAAAAGAAAATTAAGCCTAAACAAAAAATAATAATGAGAAAAAAAATAAAAGAAATTAAGCCTAATAGCAAAAAATAAAATAATACTAACAGAAATTAAACTTAATGGGACGTTGGTGTTGCTGGAATGGGAATGCAAAAAAAAAAATACCATAAGGGTTTAAAAAAAAATCAATGTATGCAAAGTTAATTTTACCTCAAGATGCAGAATAGCAAACTGTTAAGGAGAATAAATATATGAAGGACTTGTGAGCATTCAACTGATATAAATGTTTCCATATCAATGTAGCAATACACATATAGCATTTTAACAAAAATTTAAGTTTCACAGTCATAACAAATTAATCCACAATTATTAACTATCAGTAAAGAATTTAAACCTGATTTTAATAAATTATATGATGTTTTGAAATCTAAAGAAAATAAGTCAAAAATACATGAATATAGGAATAATTATACTAAAAAACAACAATCAACATTACTTAAAAATGGCATAACTCCATCAACAAAATCCGCATTGAAGTTAAATTCTTTAATTATCTTGAAAATTATAACCAAAAAGTAAATACTATTACAAAAACTAAATGGAAAACATCCTCTAATACTGCAGCTTCTTCAAGTCATCCTCCTCTAGAAACAATCCTCATTGAACATAAAAGATCAACAATTAATGTTTCTCCTTTTAAAATACCTGGTGATGAAGCTGAAATTAAAAAAGTTATTGAACAAAACAATTATATTAATCAATGTTTAAAAACTATAGGTAAACAGTTAGACAAAATTGAAACCATGTTCGATAATTGCTCGAATAGTGATACCTCAACTAATAAAACTCTTGACAAACCACTTATTAACCTCCCAAGTGATAGGAATAAATTAAGTTTAACCACCCAAGATACCCATACAATTGATGCAACTGAACAAATATTTAACAAATTAACTACCAAACCTTCAAAGGATAAAGGTATATCAGTCAAAACTCAACAACCTCCTTTAATTACTAATCACGAATCAGGTACTTCCACTGATAATGAAATTAGTCACCTAGAACAACAATTCCAATCAAATAATTTTACTAGAATAGTACATCCAAAAATTGATCCTAGTACTCTTATCAAAGATTGGTACACTAAACCCACATCACTTGATCTTCAACTTGAATAAACCAATATGAACAATCAATTTTCTATTTCTGCTAAAAAAATATATAAATGGAATATTAATGGTCTTAGTGAAAATCAAATGCTCCAAAAATTAAATCACATGCCTATTGTAGCTAATAGCTATCTCAGTAATTATTCTGACTATACTCAACCTAAAATAGTCTTTCTTCTTACTCTGGTTTTACTGGCATGCTTAAGTCATGGTGGGACAAATATCTCACTAATGATATGCGCGAAACCATTCAATATGCAGTACAAGTTGATGAAAATGAATTTCCTATCTTTGATGAAAAAATAGGCATAAGTAAACCTGATGGAATTAATACTTTAATATTTACAATAATCAAACATTTCATAGGAACACCTACTAATGTTCATTCATGAATCCATGATCAACTTAGTAATCTAACACTAAGTTTAGATGGTATAAAGATGTTTTTACATCTAGAGTCACGCTTCAAGATGATTGTACCAAATCATTTTAGAAAGAAAAATTTATTAATGGCTTACCTAATGTTTTTGCCCATAAAATTAGAGATGTCCTTAGTCAACCTACAGGAATCATTGAATATGACAAGCTAACATATGGTGATATAATTAGTATCGTTCAAAAAGAATGATTGAAAATGTGTATTGATATGAAACTTAATCAAAAAGCTGCTAAAGATAAATGCAAAGCTAAATATGAATTAGGAAATTTTTGCGAACAATATACCTCCAATAGCACTATCGTGTCGAACACAAAATAAGCATAGTAAAACTAAACTTTCACATAAATCACATAATAAATATCGCAAAAAAATACTCATCTAATAAATCACCTGATAAATATTATGATAATCCCAAAAGAAATATCACAATAAATCCAAAAATAAGAACTTTCATAAAAAAATCAACATCCACTCAAGATATCACTTGTTACAATTATGGAAAAAATGGTCATTATTCTAATAAATGTAAGGTAAAAAATCAAAGTGAAATATTTGAAATCTTTAGGTTAAAAAATATCCAAGATCAATCCCATCAATCTAATAGCTCTTCTAGTAATTACAATAGTGATATTACTGATTACCCTTTTCCTAGTAATGATACTGATGATAATCAAATAGAATTAGGTTGCAATGATACCTGTTGTAAGCAAATTAATGTCCTTAGTAAATCACAACAATAAGAAGATTCACTAATTGAATTAATTAGTAAATTAGAAGATAAAGAATTAAAAAGAAATTATACTAACAAATTAAAATCTTTATTAATCAACAAATATAATAAATCTCATCAAGATAGACCAATTATTAGTTTAACTATTACTTTAGAAAGATTCAGAAAAGATAAATATAAAGAAGTAACTTTACAAGATTTACAAAAAAAATTAACCAAATCAAACTAACTATTAAAAAATTAAAAAATAAAGATAAATCCTTAGAAGAAGAGATTGCAATATTAAACATTAACAAGAGTCTTAATGATTTTCAAAATAATAATGATACATCCTCTAATGAATCTAGTAATAGTCATAATCCAAACCGTGCAATCTTCGACAATAAATCTAATAGTGAAGATGATAACCAAGAAAGTAACCGATTAAATATCATTAACAGAATTAATATTCAAATATGGCATTCAAAAGTCAAACTAATTATCAATGATTATAACATAAAAGTCATAGTTGTAATTGATACTGGCACAAACCTTAATTGTATTCAAGAAGGTTTAATTCCTACTAAATATTATCATAAAACTAGTGAACAACTGAGTTCTGCTAATGGAAGTAAAATACATATTAAATACAAATTACCCAAAATACATATTTGTCAAAACAATATTTGTTTTAAAACATCATTTGTTCTAGTAAGAAACATGACAGACAAAGTCATTTTAGGAACTCCATTTATCTTTTACCATACCCATTCACTACTAATAATCATGGTATAACAACTCAGGCTTTTTGTCAAACAGTAACTTTTCAGTTCCTAACTCCTCCTGAAATAAAATAGTTAGATCAGTTAAAAGACTATTCCATATCTTAATCAATTAATAGATTAACCAAACAAATAAAATTCCTCAAAAAAGAAGTAAAATGTAAAAGAATTGAATCTCAATTAACTAATCCAATTCTTATTTCAAAAATTGAAAAATTTAAGAGTCATTTAGAACAAACAGTCTGTACTCTTCCTAGTGCTTTCTGGCATAGAGAAAAACATGTAGTCACACTCCCTTATATTAATAATTTTAATGAACGCCAAATTCCTACTAAATCCAGACCCATTCAAATGAATACCGAATTAATGGGAAATGTGTAAAAAAGAAATCAATGATTTGCTTAAAAATAAAATCATTAGTAAAAGTAAGTCACCTTGGTCATGTCCAGCTTTTTTATGTTAATAAAAATGTTGAGCTTGAACGTGGTGTTCCACGATTAGTCATAAATTATAAACCATTAAATAAGGTTTTAGAATGGATAAGATATCTAATTCCTAATAAGAAATATTTAATTAATAGACTTAGTCAAGCAGCCATCTTTTGTAAATTCGATCTTAAAAGTGAATTTTGGCAAATTCAAATTCATCCTAATCATCGCTACAAAACTACATTTACTACACCTTTTGGTCATTATGAATGGAATGGAATGTAATGCCCTTTGGTTTAAAAAATGCACCTAGTGAATTTCAAAATATAATTGATGAAATATTCAATCCCCTTAGTCATTTTTCTATAGTCTACATAGATGATATTCTCATTTTTTCTAAGTCAATTGAAGAACAATGGAAGTATAGCGACCCCGGTCTTTTCCCATTCGATGTTGTATCCGGACTTAGGCTCCGTAGATTTTATCCTTGTGTAATGGTTGTTGACATCCTTTAATTCTATTTGGTCGAGTTTTAGGATGTGTTGGGCGTGTTTCGAACAGTTGGGTTGAGCCTTAGTCTAGATGTTGATTGCCCAGTTTTTTAGCCTCTCCGCTCGAGCGGACATTCCTGAGCTCGAGCGGGGTTTACACTCTTCCAGCATTTTTGGTCCCTGCAAAACTTCTGCAGGTGAGAGTTCTACGCTCGAGCGGGTTTTTTACGCTCGAGCGGGTTGAGCTCGAGCAGTATTGTTGACGCTCGAGCGGGTAGTGTGTTCTTCGCGTGGGTTCTGGAATGGGGGAATCTACGCTCGAGCGGTTATAATTGCGCTCGAGCGGACCTTGTTTTTGTTCTTTACGCTCGAGCGGTGTGTTGTACGCTCGAGCGGGCCTGTCAAGTTTAAATACGCAGCAGCGTGTTTTAAAACAGTTTTTCAGCCCCTTTCAGTTTTTAAAACCCTAGGTTACGAGTTCTCTCTCTCCCAACTCATCTTCTCTCCTAGGTTTCATCTATTTAGAGTGAGTATCTAACCTAGTTCCTTCATTAAAAAGGTAGAGTGGGTCGAGGGCTTCCATTTAATCTGAACGGTTGTTGATTTGGAGCACTTTGGAGTTTGGGCTATCATCTCCGTCTTCTTCTTTTGGGTTCTTGCTTCGAGGTAGGGATTTCCTACTCCATTTATACGTTTTAATCCTAAATGGTGGTATTTTGGTATGTGGGGGTAGTTTGGTAATTTTGGGAGAAACCTTAGGGTTTGTCATAGATTAATTTATATAATTAATTTAAGGGAAGATTGTGATATTGGGTTTAATTCATGAGATTGGGGAATTTAGTGGTTTAATGATGTATTTGGTTAGTTTAAATACTTACCTTTGAGAATGTTGAAATTACATTTGTTGTTATATTTATTTCGTGTTTAGAAATAATTGTTTTGGGCTATCGGTGGAGGATAGCCATGATTGTTGTAGACATTGCATGTGGATTAGGCAAAATTGAAACTAATCATTTGGTTAAGTTGTTGAGTATAAAAGTTGGATTAATACATTAAATTTATGTATTGATTTATTATGTGTATGACTTTATGTTTATATGCATTACTTGTGTATGGGAGGAGATAGGGGATGTACTCCACGGTTTAGGGGAAGATAGGGGATGTACTCCACGGTTTAGGGGAAGATGGGGGATGTACCTCTAAACCGGTTAATGATTATGGGAAGATAGGGGATGAACCCAGGGTTGCTGCTTATATGCGCGCCTATAGCAGAGATACAGCTCATATGCTTATCTATTTGTTGTTGATATGATACATCACCACTATGTTTATCAGTTGGGAAGTATGGAAGTGGATTTGATTGAGGTTGTTATAACATCAGTATGTGTGTTTATTTTGTTATAAGAAAGGTTTAACCTGATTTGTTACCCTTGTTGAGTTGTTTGGCCAGGTTCTGAGCCATAGTTGGAAGGTGAGTTGTGCCATAGACAAAGTGTCATAGGCAGTGTAGACATTTGTGTCATGAAATTGTAAAATGGATTATTTTGTGTTAACCATGTCTCAGATGCTATTGCTTTAGTTAATTCTTATGCTTGGTTTAGTATTTCTCTACTGGGCTGTGGCTCACCCTATAAGGGAACTTCATTTTCAGGTTCAGGTGGTTCACTACCTCTAAGGACTTAGCTTGTGAGGATTTGGACTCGAAGACTTGCTTTATATGTTTTATTTGTTTTATTTGAACTATGTAAACATTCAAGCCTAGGGATTTATTTGTTTTGAGTTAGAACTCATGGAATTGTGTCCAAGTGTTGGCTTGGCAAGATGTAAGCCCGTAGGGCATTTATTTTGACGTTTTATTTCATAATACTCTGATGAATGAAATAATATAATGTTTTCTTTTAATAATATATGTTATGTTCTATATTTAATGGGCTAAATTTTGAGGGCGTTATAGGAAGCATCTCCAATCATTCATCCAAACCATCCAATATAATGATCTAGTTATCTCTGCTCCCAATATTAAATTATTCCAAACTAAAGTCAGATTTTTAGGTTATAAAATTTACCAAAGTACTATTCTTCCTATAAGTCGATCTATTGAATTTGCTTCTAAATTTCCCAATGAAATCTTAGACAAGACCCAGTTACAAAGATTTTTAGGATCCCTTAATTACATTGTTGAATTCTATAAACACCTTAGATGTAATGCCCTAGGAAAACACCTCCCAAATCCTGTTCCCCTATCACAATCCACATAGATACAAACAGTAGATAAAGAAATAATAATACAATTCCATAACACTTCTTCCCTATTGAACTATTCTCAAGAATTTCAATACAGTCAGTTTACATCTATGGTTAAAATGAAATAGTTCAAAAGCTACGAAGTTATATAAAATAGAAAAATCAAAAAGGGACAACACTCTATCGAAAGTGTCCCCGATGTAAAAATAAAATTCTTTACATTTGTACAAAATAATCCCAAGGCTTCAACACAAAACATCAAACAAGTGATCATTCATAATTTGTCCAAATTGCTTTTCATAGTAAATCATTTATGTGACTCGTTAACTTCATTTCCTGAAAATGATTAGTTTTCAGGGTGGGCGAATGCTCAATAGGAAGTACATGTAACAAATTATATAATTAATTGAAACACACATGATCATGCTATGCAAATATAGAAATTATGTTAAAATAAATCTTCTTTATAAGTTTAAATGACCATGCAAGATATTAGATAATCATTCTTCTAAAAATAGGGGTGGTAAATATACTATGACATCCCAAGTAAAAGCCGTAATTCATAATACATACATAGATATAGATTTTGTATACTGAAAATAGTCTCACATTTACCGACTCCAGAAACAGCGGGGCAATGGACACCCAAAAACCTTTTTCCTTTTTACATTTGCCAACTCCTGAAACGGCGGAGATGTGAACGCCCAAAAATCATGTTTTTTTTTTCCATATTTCCCGACTGTTATACGGCTGGGCGTGGACACCCAAAATCATCCAGTTTTTTTTTTTTTTTTTTTTCACTTTTGCAAACTATTATACGACAGGACTAGTGGATACCTAAAAATATTTTCCCACATTCGGCCGACAATAAGCGCAGACAGGGCAATTGGGTACCTTGACTCCCCACGCAGGTACCAATTACTTTACATAACTCAACCAAACCTGACTCACTACCCGGACTCATAGACTATTTACCCCTTTCAACTCCTTCAATACGCCAACATTTTAAAAGTCACAAGATAAAATTTTAAAAGTTTATGATGCATGAATTTTCCAAATCTCACTACAAGAAATGTCACTTTTGGCTACCAAATTATTGGTCGCCAAAAGTCAAATAATTAGTCGCCGAATGTGTTTAGCGACCAAAATTTTTTGACGCTAAGATCGTCGCCTTTACTCTGTCGGCGATAGTATTGGCGACTAAAATTTGTTTGGTCGCCGAAAGTGTACACATTTGGCTACTACTTTGAGTTTGGTCGGCAAAAGGTAGGTTTCTGCCACTAAAGTATTAGTCGCCGAATGATGCTTTTTGGCTACTAACTTGTTTTGGTCGGGAAAGGTATTACTTTTAGCTACGAAATAATTGGTCGCCGAAAGTACACATTTGGCTACTACTTTGAGTTTGGTCGGCAAAAGGTAGGTTTCCGCCACTAAAGTATTAGTCGCCGAATGATGCTTTTTGGCTACTAACTTGTTTTGGTCGGGAAAGGTATTACTTTTAGCTACGAAATAATTGGTCGCCGAAAGTACACATTTGGCTACTACTTTGAATTTGGTCGGCAAAAGGTAGGTTTCCGCCACTAAAAGTTTCGTAGCCAAAAGCCTCCTCGAATTCACTTCTTCATTTTTTGCCACCAACCATTTTAGTCACCAAATGATACCATTTTTTTCCGTGACTAAAAAATTTAATGGCCAATACATTTGATTACGTATTTAGCTACTAATTATTTGGTCACAAAAAATTAATGGTTTATGTTTTTGCTACTAAATTCTTAGTCACCAAAACATTTGATTACGTATTTAGCTACCAAAAAATTTGGTGGCCATATACTTTAACATTTTTTTTTTTTTTTAAATAAAATTTTCTGAACCACCTGTATCCATTATTAATACAACATGTACCCTGTATAAACAATATAATCCATCAACGGTAAATATGTTATCAACCATTCAACAACGATTACACACATTTCAATTCCAACCATCCAAAAAATTAATATTGAACGTCCACTTATATATATATTACAAATTTCATAAGAACCAAGTCTAATCCCACGTCAATATTTTAATTCCATACATAATACTGGAATAACCAAGTTAACTTCTGTACCACAACAAAAATTATATTCTGTACTGCCACAAAACTATTTTGTACCACATGCTATGTTAATTTCTACCAAATTAGCTGATATTTACTCTACCAAAAAAATATTTTGTACAAACCACTATATATACAGATAGAGATATAAAAACAATGCCCTCCCGTACTTGTCAACAAAAACATATCCACATTTGTATGTCCAAAAACATCTGCAAAAAAGGGGGAAAAAATCATTAGTTCGGTGCGTGTAGTGGCACTTCTGGACGACATATATATATCGTAATAATTTCAAAAATTATTTGTTATAAAAATGTAAGAGAACCCATCATTAGAGTTTGTCTGGTATCCATAAAACTCACTATGCTTATGCTTTTGTGACCTCCATGAAGCTTCCAATTACGTTAAAACAGTGTTTTTGTGACCTCCATAGATGGAAATTAATATAGTCTTTTTCTTCATAAAAAATTCTAATTTTCTCGATATACTCATTGAAATTTTTGAAATGCTTTCCTTAAAGAATAAACTAATTAGTGGGTTTATAGACGTACATATGCTTCTGTTTGTGAATGAGTAATGCCTTGGGTTCTTTATAGGCTTATGGGGACGAGCTATATAAGATTATAATTAACTATTCTTCTATTACACCATCTACTTTTGATACGTGTCTTCAATACTTAGCTTCTTTAGTCCTAAGTTCCCTGTTCTGTTGCTGAGGAATTATCCTCCTATCAGCCAAATCTTTAGGCCCTGTAATATATATGAACTGTCTATTGTTCAACTGTTGTTGCACATTTTGTAGTGGTGATAGTTAAACTTATCAAATACACAATCGCGCCTAGACCTTAGCTGAACTTTACAAATCCATTGTTCGAATTTCTAAACGATTAGGTCAACAGGATATATCCTTCGTCACATTTACTACTTGCAAAATGGTGCCCCCCGAACCCCTTTTTTCGACTAAGTTTATGACATTTTCAACTCTAACTCCCAACGTACTTGTCCTACTTACGTATCGGCTGTCCCTACATGTCACATTTATCACCGGGAAGCTTCCCGTTATGAAAAAACAGTGGCTCGGGGGCTGTTTTGCATTTTCGCCCCCCGAACGCCTTTTTTCAACTAAGTTTATGACATTTTCAACTGTAATTCCCAACGTAGGTGTCCTATTTACGTACCGTCTGTCCCTACATATCACATTTATCACCGGGAAGCTTTCCGTTACGAGAAAACAGTGTTTCGGGGGCTGCTTTGCATTTTCGCCCCCCGAACCCCTTTTTTCGACTAAGTTTATGACATTTTCAACTCTAATTCCCAACGTAGGTGTCCTATTTACGTACCGTCTGTCCCTACATGTCACATTTATCACCGGGAAGCTTTCCGTTACGAGAAAACAGTGTTTCGGGGTCTGCTTTGCATTTTCGCCCCCCGAACTCCTTTTTTCGACTAAGTTTATGACATTTTCAACTCTAATTCCCAACGTAGGTGTCCTCTTTACGTACCGTCTGTCCCTACATGACACATTTATCACCAGGAAGCTTCCCATTACGAGAAAACAGTGTTTCGGGGCCAAACCCCTTTTTCGACTAAGTTTATGACATTTTCAACTCTAATTCCCAACGTAGGTGTCCTATTTACGTACCGTCTGTCCCTACATGACACAATTATCACCGGGAAGCTTCCCATTACGAGAAAACAGTGTTTCAGGGGCTGCTTTGCATTTTCGCCCCCCGAACCCCTTTTTTCGACTAAGTTTATGACATTTTCAACTCTAATTCCCAACGTAGGTGTCCTATTTACGTACCGTCTGTCCCTACATGACACATTTACACCGGGAAGCTTTCCGTTACGAGAAAACAGTGTTTCGGGAGTTGCTTTGCATTTTCGCCCCCCGAACCCCTTTTTTCGACTAACTTTATGACATTTTCAACTCTAATTCCCAACGTAGGTGTCCTATTTACGTACCGTCTGCCCTTACATGTCACATTTATCACCGGGAAGCTTCCCGTTACGAGAAAACAGTGTTTTGGGGGCTGCTTTGCATTTTCGCCCCCCGAACCCCTTTTTCTGACTAAGTTTATGACATTTTCAACTCTAATTCCCAACGTAGGTGTCCTATTTACGTACCGTCTGTCCCTACATGACACATTTATCACCGGGAAGCTTTCCGTTACGAGAAAACAGTGTTTCGGGAGCTGCTTTGCATTTTCGCCCCCCGAACCCCTTTTTTCGACTAAGTTTATGACATTTTCAACTCTCATTCCCAACGTAGGTGTCCTATTTACGTACCGTCTGTCCTTACATGTCACATTTATCACCGGGAAGCTTCCCGTTACGAGAAAACAGTGTTTCGGGGGCTGCTTTGCATTTTTGCCCCCCGAACCCCTTTTTCCGACTAAGTTTATGACATTTTCAACTCTAATTCCCAACGTAGGTGTGCTATTTACGTACCGTCTGTCCCTACATGTCACATTTGTCACCGGGAAGGTTACCATTACGTTTAAACAGTGGTTCGAGTTACTATTCAAAATACCACTGTTGAAGTTTACATGTTACTCTAAACGAAGATTGAAATTCGCTATGTTTTTTTAACATGTTTCTACTATAGTTAATCTTAATCAAGTACATATTTTAAATACAAGTTCATTGTTAAGAAAACTCAATACCAAACTCTAGTAACTACACAAGAAATCAATTGCACAAATAACTCCAAAATTGATGACATTTTCAACTCTTCAAACGAATATATTTAAACAAAGTGTGACATTAATGAAATTGTTCTTACCAAAAAACAAACGTCGGATGCCCATCTTAGATTCCCAGGAGTTGTGACAGTTTGGCGACTACGTTATTAAGATGCTCGACCTTTGCATTTGTCTCCTCCCTTGCCTTTTGTCCCTCCTCCCGCTCTTTCAGCATCTCATTGGATAATTGAATGCGCTCCTCTCGTTCTTTCAACAGCTCATTGTAACATCTCTCGCGCTCCTCTCGCTCTTTCATTAACTCGTCATGATCTTTTTGCCGCTCCTCACGAAGTGCCTCCACCTCAGCTCGCATTGCCTCCATGTCCTTATCGTGTGCTCGTGTTGCAAATATGGTAGAGGGTTGTGGGCCACTCCCAAATCCAAGCAAGTACCTTTTCTTCTGTCCAAGCACTTGCCTTGAAATCTCCTCTTGTGTCAATAGCGTCCCCGACTCGATGGCAGCCGCTTGTACATTGACCATCTCTTGCTGTCATTGCAAATAAATAAGAAGAAAAAAACTTTGGCAACATATATGTATTATTGGGTACTAAGTACAAGAAAATATTGAATACATATATTTCCTTGTCACATACTTACATGCAGCTCACGGCATTTCGGATGGATCCAGTCATTCGTTTTCTTTGAAGTGTGGCTGTCCTCATAGAACTTTGGGAAATCCAACTCTCCATCTTATGCTACTTGTTAACACATCAACGTATAAATCAATGACACTTTATGCACCAAATAGACAAATTTTCATTAACAGATTTTTAAACAAAGTGCTGGATAGATTTGGAGACAGATTTGCTGCCAGATTTTCAGACAGATTTGCAGCCAGATTTGGAAATAGAGGCAGTAGTATTGTAGTTCGAATTCAAAGAGATTATCATTAACAGATTTATATTTTCTAACAGATTTTTGCGAACACATTTGTTCAGATTTTCTCACACAGATTATGTCCAACAGATTTTTGCAAACAGATTTTCGCAGATAGCCACTTATAATCACTTCAGATTATGTGTATTATAACATGTGTATGTACAGGAGTATCTATTTTTTGTGAATGTATTAACTTAAATCTAAAACAAATAGAGCTACAAGACTAATAATCTTAAGTGAAAAACAGAGTATAGTTTAGATTTGGGGCAGTATAGTTCAGATTTTGCGAGACAGATTTCCAATGAAAAACAGAGTATAGTGTAGACAGATTTAGAATGCAAACATGTGGCAAGGGTATCATTAACAGATTTTTTCCAGACATATTTTTTGCAGACAATAGATGTTTACTAACAGAGTTTAACATATATACATATATATATATATATATGTATCACAACATAACATTTCTCATATCCAAACAACATATAATGGATTCAAGTTTTAAAAAAATCGAACTCACCATAGCAGCCATTGCGATAGGAAATGAACGAGACCCATTGGTATGATTGTACGGCAATTGACTCCTATTACTCTTGCCAGCTTTTGACCGTTTCTAAAAATAAGTCAAGCAGATAAACAATTTTTTGGTAAATATTAAGGCATATCACATTTTCACATAGATGTATGTACTCTATCTAGTCTATTATTTTACCTGGTGAGATGCATCTTGCCATGCCACATCGATCAAATGCTTCCAATTATCTAAACGCACCCCTACGGGCGGATGACCATAGATCTCATCACGTGGAAGTCCCTCTAACAATTCGAACTGTTGCTTCAAGGTGTACCTCCAATCTTTGTACAACCCATAGGCCTTCTTATTCACAATCTCTTGTGCTTGTAAGTCATTGTGGAAATCGTCTCCAATTTGAAACTTGTCCTACAAGCAAAACAAATTGAAATTGTAATCATTAAATATTAGTCTTTCTTATTAGCATACATAATACAATTACATCTTGTGGACAAGTAAGATTAGTTACAAGAACTCCTTGGATGACGGCAGCTTTTGTAGTCTCATCAAGATCCAGCCATGACTTCACATCTTTCAAAGGGCACAAGGTTCTAATTTGAATTCCTAACTCGTTAGTTGCTGGAGTGGCATACTTGCCAGTCATTGCATTCAACTCACGATCGATGTGAACATAACATTTTTCCCCTTTCTTGGCTCTAATTATTTTTTGTATGCGTTTGCCAAGTGTCGGTCCGCGTACACGTAGGGGCTTCGAAGTCCCTGTTAACAACATAACAACACGAAAATTGGCTACGAAAATTGGCTACAAAAAACAATGGCAATGGCATGTGCTAATTGAGAAATTTGATACACTTTAATCTTACCTACGCTGTAACAACCCACATTTATGGCTTAGTCATGTTCATGTGCATTCATATACTTTTGCCTTGTTAAGTTAACAATTATGAATCTTGCCTGGTTTTGTACGTGTTTGATTTGCCTAAGTGTATATGTATGCTTTGTTCCTCCCTTGTTATGATAAGCCTAAGTTATGTTAAGACTAAGTCATGCCAAGCCGAGGTCATCTTGAGCCTTTAACTGTTTTGGAATCCCTTTGTTTGACCTCTACCCTTGTTCTGGCATATTAGCCGAGATGATTATCATCTGGGCCGAGGTGTGTATCGCCGAAGCCGAGATGTGTATTATCTGGGCCGAGATGTTATCTTGAACCCAAGTGATCTTGTCCCGGAAGTGGTATGACCTAGACCGAGGTGTGGCACATCTAGGCCGAGGTGTGGCACAGTTCAGTCAAGTGTTGTCCTTCCTAGCCGGGATCATTGTCATCTTAGTTGCCGAGGCCCTGTCCTTCCAAGCCGATGTCATTGTTATCTTACTGCCGAAGTGTTGTTCCTAGCTGAGGTCATTGTCCTTTGTTTTGCCGATGTCTTGTCTTTCGCCGATGTCATCGCTTGCCGAGGTGTTTGCTGTGAAGCTTGTTAAATACGCTTTGTCAGAACCTAGTCTTGTCAATCAGTCACCTTTTGAGGAGGACCAACCCGGTAGTGCCACGTGGCCGAGCTGAGTGTTAAGTCAGCCGTTAGAGAGAGAAACCTATCATTTGTTGTGTTTTGTTCTAAGGAAGAAGAGAGAGAAGCTCTAGAAGAGGGAGAGGAGTTCTTGAGGGAGAGTAGATCTTCCAAGCTTGATTCCGAGAGATCAAACCGTTAGATTCGTGTTCTAAGGTTAGATTCTTGATCAATGTATGATGTTCTCTATGTTTATGTTATTGCATTGCATGATTGAATATGATTTGTAAGCCATGCATTGCTTTGAAGTTCGGTTTTAGAAAGAGAAGATGATATTCAAGTGTTCTTCAAGAAAAGTCATGTTTTGATCCGAAAGCTCATGCCAAGATCCATGTTTTCATGTTTGTTTTTATATGATCTTCAAGTATGGGTACCCAGGTCCATGTTTTCGAACTCATGGCATGAAAACCCAGATTTTGTATAAGCAAGTTACGATTTTTAGCATTCATGTTCTTCATGTTCATGTTCATGTTCTTCATGTTCTTCACGGGTGGAAACCCAGATTTCCAGACTTCACTTCCCGAAGTGTAGCCGCCGAGATCATTCTCACCTAGACCTCACACTTAGGCCAAGCATCGTATCTCACCTTGGCCTACCTTGCATGATCACTTGCACCTTTGGTTTGTCTTGTATGAACCTCGGCATGCAGCTGCACGCCGAAGCCTTGGTAGCCACACCTCGGCCAGGTGGTGTGGGACCTCGGCAAAGATCTGGTTAGTACCCAGCATGTCTTCCTGACATGTAAAACAGTGTTTTGACTTCCAGCATGTTTTCCCGAGATCATTTGCATGCATGTAAGACTTGTTTTAAGAAGTATGTTCAGTAGACTTTGCCATGTGTTTGTAGGACTTGGACTCTTGCCTTGATCCCGACGTCTCGAGAACTAAGTGAGTGGTATTTCTAATAAAGCTATGTTGCAAATGTTTGATAAGCTTTGTTTTGCCTTGTTTTGAAAAGTATTTGTTAAGCATGAATGATTGCTCGTATTTTTATGTATCAAGAATAAGTTTTGATTGCTAAGTATAAGTTCAGTTTCGGTTATCAATTGGGAAGTCCTTACGTGCTGGAGGACTCTAAGCTTACGCAGCACAAATTTGGAAGTCCGTACGTGCCAGGGGACTTTAAGCATAAGTGGCACAAGTCCGTACGTGCTAGGGGACTTAAAGCGTTAGTAGCACAACCTTTTTGGAGTCCGTACGTGCCAGGGGACTTTAAGCATAAGTGGCACAAGTCCGTATGTGCTAGGGGACTTTAAGCCTAAGTAGCACCTTTGTTTTGCCACCGACGGTCTATGAACGGGTGGGTATGTTTTGTTACAAGTTATGCCAAGTATGTTTCGTACAAGTTATGCTAAGTATGTGTTTTGATGCAAGCTATGTTATAAGTAAGTTTTGAATAAGCTATGATGAATGTATGTTTTGCAAGAACCTCGGAAATCATTCATTAACCCCTTTATTACTTGTACCATTCACTGAGTTTCAATACTCACCCTCTCTATATATATGTAGGTTCCAAGTAAGAAGTCGGCTACGCCGAGGTGTGTGTTTGTGCCCGATGTTTTGTATGCATGTTTACGTCGGCAATGCTTATGTCATCATTTTGTATTTTTAGGTCGGCAACCTTGTGTTTACATCGGCAATTCTGCAGACGAGGAACTCTTGACTTGTATTTGTTATATTGTTTATGTCGGCTTGTGAAGCTCTTTTGTAAAGATGTAATATGTATTTTGGTTACGTTGTATGTAAGTTGTAAAGTTATGTAAGGATGCATGCCATTCCATTTGACTTATGCACAGCTCTTGTGGACCACTTGTATTTTGTTATTACTTCCGCTCTTGTTAGCCCCATAGATTATACTCTGATTGTGTGTGATCTTTGTAAGTTGGCCTTTGGTAATCTCGGATTACTGGCCATCACGGCACCATCCTACTAGGGGCGGGTTGGGGTCGTGACATACGCCACTCGGCTGCGTTTCGGATGGGGCTTGTGTCTCATCAGAATCAACCATTGATTGGCTAGTGACATGCTGAGATGATCCCACATTTTTTCGAACGAGGAGAACAGGAGACGGAGCAACGGGTGATCCTAAAGGAATAGCAGCTGGTGAGTCTGTTTCTGGCTGCGTGAGTGTCTTCTTCCGAAGCCGACCAGTCTTTAAGCCAGGAACCATTTTCCAATCTGCAATAACACAAGTAACACTATAAAGCATGATATGCCTGCTTTAAAATAAATTAGACAAAAATAATTAAGAAGGCATGAACTAACTCAACTAATACATGCTTAATTACATGATTTAGCATGATATACATGAACTAAATTACACAAAAACAATAAAAATAAATAAAACTTCGGCACAGAAAAAGGGTACACCCAAATAATGCTTGATTATTGCACTTACATGATTTCCAGATTTTTGATGTTTTCTTGCCTGCTGCTATTTGTGGAATGTTTTGACTTTGGATCTGTTTTTAGTTCTGGATCTGTTTTGTGTCACATGAATTAACTGGTAGTTTGCTTGTGCGTCCCACACCTTTATCTGTCCACAAGCAAAAGAAATATGTAATTGACCATTAAGCATGGAATGATTATAAACAAAATGGTCTGATTATTTTTCAGGCATGAATTACAGGTTGCTCAGTGGTGTGATTAACTACAAATTATGTCCATGCACAGAGGGTGCAATTATAGGTTCAACCACTTGAACTTGGACCACAACATAAGTCCCATAGCTAAATTGCACAATGATGATAAATATGTGGCTGTTGAAAATAGTAGAAGCTGGAAAAGGATTCATTGGCACATAGCATTGCACAACAATACATCAAATTTCATAATTTGAATTAACTGATAATAATTTCAGGCATCATAATTATGTTGCTCAGTGGTCTGATTATTTTTTCCCTTACTTATCTATACTTCCAAGCCCTTGGACCAGGTGGTCCTCTTACACACATCATGTGTGTGAATACCATATTGATTGAAACTTCGAAGCTAAATACCCATCCAACCTATGGACTGGACCATATTTTTTTCCTTAGAAAATTGAAATGAAAACTTTAATAGACTGAACCTCACTTTGTGGACCACAAAAGCTAATTATGTACTGACTGAACCCCACTTTGTGGACCACAAAAGCAATTTTTTCTTCGTCTACTTTCTTCCAGCTGGTGACTTCTTACCTGCAGGTGTTGCTGCCCTGTTATTCATAAACCCCAACATTGTGAGAGCTGAGTCACCAATTCAAAAAAAAAAAAAAAAACTGAACTGACAAATAGAATATGGCATGCAAAGCACCTCTAAAGGATAGAGGTCGTGACTTGGAACAACGACAAGTGCTATCCACTCCCAGCATTGTTGCACGGGTTTGAGTCACAACAATCAGCTGTGGTGGACCACAAAAGCAATGTTTAATTGAAAATCAGTCAGTTAACAAAAGACTATCTTCCAAATTCCAACCTATGTCCACCAACCTACCATCTATTACCTCAATAGTTTCCACCTTTCATTAAAATAGGATAGATCAAAAAAATAAAAAGGTCTTCAATACATCAGTAATTAATAAGATTATCACATATAAAGTATTAGATTGCACATAACAAGGTAAGACACAAATTTGTTCCCATTCAAAATGTTTACTAAGAAGGCTCAACTAAAAGCCAGCATATTAAATGCCAATAATGGGATGCGATTAACACACATACAGGAGTAATCAAATTTCCTAAATTTGAAGAAAAAATTTCAATTGATATTCTCCACTGGTTCAAAATGAAATACTCTCATTAGGCTCAATTTAAACACAAATCTCGTGTATGTAGAAGCTTCATCATTATACTGGATCTAAGAGCTAAGATGAGGTTCCTACTAAGCTCAAAAGAGAATGTCCAATAAACAAGGTGTAAAGCTAACCAGATGCCATGCTAAACCTAACCAGATGCCATACTCCACACACAAAACCATGATAATGAACAAGAACAAAAAACAAAACAAAAAGTGTGATAGTTCTAGCATGATGTATCTTACCAAGCTTTGTTCCAACAAGAATTATTGGAACACCTGGTGCATAATGCCTCAGTTCAGGAATCCGCTGAAATAGAATCAAAACAGAAACAAGTCGTCAATACACATAAGTACACATCAAATAATAGCCCTGAAATAGGACACATCCAAGGGTGGGGTCTTTAAGTATTAACCTTCTTTGCAACATTTTCATAACTGGCCTTGCTAATGAGAGAAAATGCAAGAAGAAATACATCTGCCCCACGATAACTCAAAGGTCTTAATCTATTGTAATCCTCCTGACCTGTTAAACCATTAATACAGTTAAACCCAAAACAAGAAAATTTGAGAAAGTACTGAAACAAAAAAGATCACCTGGTTTAGAAACAAGCTATTTAAAATTACCAGCAGTGTCCCATAAACCTAGATTGACTGTGCTCCCATCCACAACCACATTTGCACTGAAATTGTCAAAAACAGTTGGCACGTAATCCTGTTTCCATTGCAAAAACATAAAAAGGATCAATGCCCACTCCCAGCACTGTTGCACGGGTTTGAGTCACAACAATCAACTGTGGTGGACCACAAAAGCAATGTTTAATTGAAAATCAGTCAGTTAACAAAAGACTATCTTCCAGCTCAAGCATGCAAAAATTGTTTAAATCCAAACTAGTACCATTTGCGGAGATTTGCTTTTCAATGATATGACCTTAAAAATGACATGATTGTTAGCATTGCCTTTCATGCAAAAGAAGGGAAAACACACTTGTTAAAATGGAATTTAAAGCACCACTTAAACATCATCTTCTGCAACTAAGGTGAATTAGGGTTGTTCTTTGTCAAAGATACATGTGAGTTCCCAGAATATAGAAACTATCAACTAATGAGCGACTAGTAATAGATAGGTTATAGATATCAACTAGTGAGTTCCCAAAATATAGATTATAGATTATAGATAGGTGTTCCAAAAAATGTACAATTTAATTTAATTGTTCAGACATATTTTTTTTCAATCTATTTAAATGTTTACCGCAATAGCAACTACTAAATGGTTATTGAATTAAAAATCCTATAATTGATGCTTTATACTCAACACAACTGGCCTTGCATGTTGATTGAAATAATTGGACCTTAATTATGAAGTACTTCTCTGTGAACTTTCCCTCAAGTTATCAACGAAAATTTCCATGTTTTGCTACATTTCTTCATATTATACATAGTGGCACCTTATTTTTTATAACAATAACTCAATAAATATGTATCTCAGTTTTAGGCAACTCTATATAACCGTCAATACTGATTATACTACCCTGGTGTGTATGATCAGGCCACATGCATGAACTTTTCTATGATTATCATGTGCAACGGCATTATAAGAATAAAAAAGTATGCATGCTTTCTTGCCCTAATAAAAGATTAAACTTAAAATGCCATTTTGGGACAGTATTAACCTGTGGGTAGACATATTCAGGACCATATGTTGTATACCTGCACAAACAAAAAACATTGCATGTTTTGAAAAAAACTAACATCTCAATGTAGCAGCAGTATGTATCTTGGAGACATGATATTGCATGAAAACAAACACCACATGAGACTCATAAGTCATCAGTGTAAGGACCAGGGGGTTCTAGTAAATCTTAATGAACCATACTAGGTCTAGCAATAGCATGATAGATAATTCAAGAGGATCATGAGCTGAAAACCCCAAATCTGATGGGGGTTACATTGTCCACACTGTGGGTGATGCTAGTGGATGTGGGACACCAAATTTAACCAGGTTGGGATATTAAAGAAAATTGAGATGATGACCCTTGACTGAACAGAATGACAAAATAATATTCATGTAGCTGACACCAAGCAGTTGGGAAAAATGCTTAGTTGAGAGTTGGGTCATGTTCAGCAAAGAAAGGTAAACTCAGAGTGATGGTAAGCATGACAACCCAATTGATAGAATATTATTGTTTTTTTTCCGTCTAGTGTAGTCCTATTTAAATGATCAAACATGTGAGTATTTAATTGAATGGTAAGCAAGTATGTTTGTCCGTACATATATTATCGAGTGTTAATGTGGAAAGACACATTCAAATATGCTCGTGTATCGTTCAACTATGCTCATCTAGAAGGTACATTAGCAAAATGAAGCACACTCAGCTATAGTGTTATCATGTTATAAACTATAACAAACAACAAAGCAAGGCATATGAATAACATGTGAATAAAGAATTTATATTGATGCGATGCCACAAACAAAGCTGGAATAAGGCAAGCTCCAATTTAGTAACTCCTTGGAGGTTTAAACTTTTATTAGGGCAAGAAAGCATGCATACTTTTCTATGATTATCATTTTCAAGGGACAATTCGAAGAATCACATACAAAACAAAAAATTACACGGATAGTTTTGTTATAATGCTGTTCTTCTGCTGATTTTTTTTAAGCACTGTTTTTTATGAGAACTTCAAGTAGTAAACATGGAGTTTACTAAAAAATTTCCAGTTGGAGAAGCGTAAACAAGACCTGGTAGGGAGCTGTCTAAGACTGTGAGAGAATTGCTTCCTGATCCAAAGAGCTCTACCAGTGCAGAAAAACCATCACGAGCTAGAAAGGTATGGTTCTCAATCTCCAACTGTGCTGAAATGCAGTATGCAGTATGATCCCAAAACCACACCACTACAGTTCAAAGCAGCATTATGCACTGTCAGCCTGCAAGAAAATATAACCTAGCATAAGAACTCTATCTTTTACAGAGAAAGATAAGCCACGCGGTGAAAAATAACCAACAAATAAACAGCACATGAAACCATGTTTGCAGCAGATCAAAACCATACATGACACCCTGCACTAAGCAACTAAGCAGACTACAAGGACTCAGCCATTTAACAGACGTTGAATACCAAAATATCTTTGCATTCAAAGAGCTTGTGTTATCATTTAACAGAGTTAACCGAAATAATTAAATTTCTAACTATCTTTCTATACAACAATAAAGTTAACGAAACTATTAATTAAAATATATTTTTGACATTATTAAAATTATTAATTACTTTAATAAGCAAGATAGAATTATCTCACTTGAATACCATAAAAGAATGCAACAACATAGCAGAGGCAGCCCCAAACTTGAACCCAACAACATCCACACAGTAGCATCACAACAAAAACCAATTGCAAAACAGAGCAGCAACCATACAAAACCAGCTTTACAGCCATACCAGCCATACCAGCATAGCTGCAGCCAAACAAATGCAGACCAACTCAGAGCTTCCTATATCAGATGCATTCCACCAAAAGGCACCCTTCAGTTACATTCCAGGGGTGCACTGACCCATCCCTCACAATCAGATCATAACACACCAGATCCAATACACCCTTCCATCACCAATAGCAAGAAAAAAACAAAACACCACAATGCAACAGTTCAGCACCCTTCCATTTGACAGCAGCCCAACAAAACATGATATTATACAGTAGGCCAACCATTTGACAGCAGCTCCAGAGAATGTACTCCAGGCCTCCTCAGAAAACATTCTATTTGACACAGTAAGCAGCAGATAGATACCAAAGCTACACCATAAACTTCACTACCAAAGATACACCAAAAATACCTCCCACTTCATTCTAGACAACATCAAGCTACACCTCAAATTATGGCATGAACTAAAGCATGATATACATCAAGATTCGACATCAACATCTGTATCAAAATCACTTTGTAGGTCATATTCTTCGTCTGTGTCGTCACCCTCCCTCATTAATCCATCTTCATCATCACAGATGAAGGCATCATCTGTAACACCCTTGGCTTTTACCCCTCTGACAGATTGCAAAACTTCCATAGGAATAATTTTAGATTCAATATCATCTCGACGCAAAACCACATCATCATCAATAGGCATAGCAGATACGACCTCGGTGGTTTCTTCTTGTTGGAACACATCATCAGGTTGTACGACATCCATCTCTGGCACATCCCAAATTCCTCGATGTTGGAACTTTTCAACGACTCTCCAATTGGTACCTAATTTGGTGTCATTAACATAGAATACTTTTTCAACTTGACTTGGTAATACAAATGAGTCATCTTTGTACCATCGACTTGTTACATCAACTGTTGTGAAATGTGGTTCTACACGCATAGTTCTACTACTACCACTGTTAAACCATTCACATTGGAACAATACAATCCGACGTCTGAACAAATAGTTCAGTTCCCACACTCTGCACAATTGTCCATAGAAGTGTATCAATTGCCCTTCATGCTCCCATTCCACGACTAATCCACTATTCTGACTTTTTCGACGGTTGTCACGGTCGATAGTATGATAACGGACACCATTACAAATACATCCTGAATATGTGTTCACTAAGCCACTAGGACCATTGGCTAATGACCACATATCATCAGTTGCTTCGGGGGAAACTTGGCTCCGCAATTCATTCATCTACATGAAGAACATGTGTCATGTTACTAGCATGCGTGACATTTACGTAATATATGATCTATGGTAGGATATGAGAATACTAGCTTACATGATCTTTGAACCATTTAGGAAATTCTTTCTGATGTCTGTTTTTGATGTCGAACGCACCGGCTCTTTGGTGTAACAAGTTCTTGTGCTCCCTAGTTACAAGAAATGCGATTCAAAAACTATTTAGTAAGATAAAGGCTAATCAATTTACAACAAAAACATTATAAATACGTTTGAAGGATTCATACTTTACGTGTTTATCCACTTCTGTGCTATTGTGTAGGACAAACCAATGAGCCAACTCGCGTTCAGCTACGGACACATCGGCCGCCCTTGTCATTAGACCAAAGGGACGTACAGTTTGAGTGAATACCGCCAACCCTGGGCCACGGTCACCCATGTCATAATTCCTTTCTGGGCGGTTAAACAATGTTTCCACTCCATCCAAATACATTGAACAAAATGTTGTACATTCTTTGGAAATGTAAGCCTCGGCAATAGAACCTTCAGGATGAGCTTTGTTGGCCACAAACCCTTTTAAACGGCCAAGCAACCTAATTTTGCAAGCCGATGACAATGTTATACTGCAATATTTATATCAGCAGTAAAGTGTTAACTTAAATTTGACAGTAATACGAGGGCTAAGTTAATACCTCTCAATTGGGTACATCCATCGATATTGCACTGGGCCTCCAAGCATAGCCTCTCGAGGCAAGTGAATTGCCAAGTGGACCATGACATCGAAAAAAGCCGGCGGGAAAGTCATCTCAAGCTTGCAAAGTATGAGTACGATTTGTTCATCCAATTTATGCAAATCTGAACGCCTCAATGTCTTTGAACACAATTGTTTGAAGAAATTTCCCAACTCAAAAAGTGTCGTTCCGATTTCCTTATTAAGGTAGCCACGCATCCCAATCGGAAGAAGTCGTTGTATAAGGACATGACTATCATGACTTTTGAGGCCAGATAATTTTCCAGCTTGAGCGGTCACGCAATTGGAGATATTTGCTGCATAGCCATCAGGGTACTTCATTGATTTCAAGAAATCACAAAAGCCTTCTCTCTCTTTCACCGACAATGTGTACAATGCGGGAGGCTTCTCAAAGGACCCATTAGAACGCCTCTTCAAGTGTAACTCTTTACGTATTTTCATGTCCTCCAAATCTAAGCGTGCTTTGTCCATGTCCTTGTTCTTTCCATCTACGCTCAAAAGTGTCCCAACGACATTGTCACATATGTTCTTCTCAATATGCATGACATCAAGGTTGTGTCGAAGCTTCAACGTTTTCCAATAGGGCAAGTCAAACATAATGCTTCTCTTGCTCCAATTCAAATTTTGATGTTCATTCCTTTGTCGTTTTCGATTTTGTGGGTGCTTTCCATACGGCTTGTAAGTCCCAGAATCAATTTGCTCTAGTATTTGGTCTCCCGATAAGTCCAAAGGTTTGGACCTATGCTCCGTTTGACCATTAAAGAGCTTACTTGTTCGCCAAGTGTGGTTCTCAGGCAAGTGGCGACGAGCACCCATATACCCTATTTTACTTCGTAATCCCTGGGACGATGCATTATTGTTACAATTAGGGCAAGCCAAGTAACCCTTTGTACTCCACCCTGACATGTTACCGTACGCAGGGAAGTCATTTATGGTCCACATTACCGCCGCATGCATTCTAAAAATTTGCCCGTTCGATGCATCATATGTTTGCACACCATGCTCCCACAAATTCTTCAATTCTTCTATTAGTGGTTGCAAGTAAACATCAATGTCTCTTCCAGGTGCCGAACGTCCGGGAATAAGCAATGACATCATGCAATATGGCTCTTTCATGCACTTCCACGGTGGGAGATTGTAAGGCATTAAGATTACGGGCCACGTGCTATATGATGTGCTCATATTCCCAAATGGATTGAAACCATCTGTTGCCATCCCTAGCCTTACATTTCGAGAGTCATCAGAAAACATCGGATGTTGCTTATCAAAGTCCTTCCATGCTTCCCCATCGGCCGGGTGCCTTAATATGTCATCATCCACACGCTTCTCATTGTGCCATCTCATATCTGCGGCTGTTTTTTTGGACATATACAGTCTTTTCAACCTTGGTGTCAAAGGAAAGTACCGCAATACCTTGTGTGGAATCTTTTTACCACCATCATCGTTCAACTTGTATCTACATGCATCACATGTAGGGCATTTCTCCAAATTAGCACTCTCCTTCCAAAATAGTGCACAATCATTCTTGCACGAATGAATTGTTTCATATCCCAAACCCAAGTCCCGTAAGAACTTCTTAGCATCATAGAGTGTCCATGGAACTGTTGGATCACATTCTGGTAGAATGTCCTCGAATACCTGCATAACCATATCGAATGACTTGTTGCTCCATTTGTTGTACACCTTCACATGAAGCATCTTAATGACGAATGACAACACAGAAAACTTTTCATATGTCGGGTGAACTTTGCGTTGTGCATCTTCGAATAACCTAGTGAACTTATGCAAATCCTCCCTTTCCAAACCATTAGGTTCCTCGTCGGTATGATCATCCATAACACCACTCACGTAAATTTCTTCCAACATAATAGGCAATTCATCCATGGGCGGATCATCGATATATGTCATACATTCGCCACTACCTCCACATTGGTCATTTGATACACTAGGACGAGACACGGGAACATGTTCCCCGTGATGCACCCAAGTTAGATACGAAGATGCCATGCCTCTTCGGATCAAGTGCATCCACACAACTTGTCTGCTATATTTTGTGCCATTAATGCAATCGACACACGGACACCTAATTTCATCCTCTACGCCTAAATTTGCCATAGCAAAATCAAGGAATGACTTCACTCCTTGTTGATACTCTTTACTTGTCAGCCTATTATTTATCGTCATCCAACTCTTGTCCATTTTGTCACCTACAACTCATAGAAAGATTAACCGAGGAACAAATGAGAACACGCATTTCAAGTTGAGATAGATTATGTTATTTTTCATTCACTGTTTGGCTTGTCACATAAATCTCTTTTAGGGTGGAACTTTATGACACGATTTGCTCTAAAACAATGCGTAATTATGGAAGTTAATTTATGACATAAATCTCCTTGCCTCTCATCACGTATTTGTTTAGTGAATCCTCAGTTACAGATGCATTTAAAAAAATAAATGCATAGCTCATGTGAGAGTGATTTATCATTATAACTTGGCAGCCTTGCATTGTTCATACACACAAATCAGCAAAAAGTGTCCTAGTACACAACCATCTCTTACATAGAGCATTACATGACTCATAGACAGATCAGTTCATATATACACACATTTTAATATATACAGTCATACACACATGTTAAAATTAAAGATAAAAGTATATTTTGTAATTGAGTAAATGCTAGAGACTCCAAATTTTTTTTTACAAAATTAGTAAAAGAACCTCCAGGAGGGGAAATGATGGGGAGTTGAGGTACGTAAAATTTGCTTATTAAGTCACAGAACAAATCAAGCAACCGGTTAAATTCCATACGATATCTTAAACGGATTGCACAGCTAAGCTTAGAGCATCTCTTTTTAATGGGAAATGGCGAATTAACTCTATTGTACTTGATCATAACCATGATTGAGTCAATACAAATCTGGATTTTACAAATGCAATAGAAAACTTCAACCTTCAAGGTTTGGTTAAATAATGGTTACCAAAAAAGTGAAGTAGTTGATATTTTAGAATATGAAGTAGGTGAAGACATACCATTTGGAGAAAGTCATCCGCATGCAACTTTCAAGGTTTGGTTAATTTATATTAACAACACTAAAAAAATAATTTATATTTAATATTTTAACAACACTAAAAAAATTTAATTTATAAGGCCATAATTTATGACTTATTATTTTTAATTAAATTTAATTTATAATTTATAATTTAAATTTTTTATTTAATATATAATTTTAAATTAACAACACTAAAAAAATAATTTATAAATGTTCAAAAGACTATTTTACCATTTTCTAATTGTTTGCTAAGTAATAGCATGGGGTAAAATAGACATTTCAGAGCCTAATCCCATGGGATATCAATCTCATGGAAACAATCCCACCCACCCCCATGGGATAGGATAGTCCCATATTTAATAGTTCGGGGTACTATTAGTCCGGAGCAAAAAAAATGAAACAAATAATGGACTATTAGTCCAATAAATAGTTCAATCCCACACCCTAATTCTTCAAAACAAACACACCCTAAGAGATGATCTGAAAAAGGAGGATGACGCTCCTTGTAGCAATCAAACAATAGACAGTGTTGGGATTTCAAAAGAGAACAATCATGTGCTTACTCCTTTAGCTGTACGATGCAAAGGGCAACCTCCTTATTAAAGGAAACAATCTAATGTTGAAAAGGCCATTAAAAAGGCTGTCAATAGAAAAAGGTGCAAGGAAAAGAAAACAGAGGCTTCAACTATCAAGGGACATATAGTGAAGGTTGTAACTTTGAAATACTGCTAATTGAAACTCAGTTAATGTTGATTGTTAAATGTTGCTATCTTGTATTTTGTAGGATTAGCAAGTAAAAGATTGTGAGGAAGTCAGTATGGAACAACTCCTGCAGAAATATTTGATGTGCCTCGAACACAAGAAAATTCAAACTTTAATGTAATTATTATTGTTTAGATTTTGAGACTACAATACTATTGATAGTATGATCGATAGGTTGTGCTGAGTTTGAAGTGAATTACAACAACTTATACTGTATATATTAGGTTTCTGATCTGCAATAATCAATTCAAACACATGGGTTCTGGGGATCGCTCACATGGTCCACCATGAATGGCCAACCTAATATATATGGGATCAGTCAATATGGGCAGCCAAATATGGTACTACTATTTTCTTCTATTGTAGTCTTTTGAGATTGTTATTTAATAACTTCCATGGTTATATATGTAATGTGCAGGTCAATGAAACATTGGAATTTTTACACCAACTTGATTGAACCATGTTATATGTTTTTTCAGGGATGAGCATGGAGATCAACAAAATGCTTGTCATGGAGACCATCAAATTAATTGAGCACGAAGACCATTTTTAGTTTTGTTAACGATGGAAGCTTAACTTTTGTGAAGGATTAATATTTTCTTATGATTGAATTTTTGTGTGTAAAGGCTAGCAAAATGATTCAGTTAGATTCACTTTGTCTATATATAAGATCATCCATCTTAGAAAATAAAATAGTGAAAAAAAAAATCTATATATATAAGATCATCGCATATGGTAAATGGTAGGCCTAATTTCAGCATTTCTGTAAATAGTACACCCAAATTGAATAACATTGGCCTAATTTCGAAAACATCTCAACCCAAGCATTGCCCTAAATTTTAATTTCAATCACAATGCCCTAATTTCCAGCATTCACATTCTGATTTCTGTGTGTGTGTATATATATATATATGTATGTATGTGTGTGTGTGTAAACAGAGAGAGACTGAAGGAGAGAGGGAGATACAGAGAGAGGGAGAGACAGATGCAAAATGGAGGACATACCTGGGAGGGAGACTATGCGATGATCCTGATGAACTTGCGGTGATGGCGATTTTTGTACAAAGCTATAGAGAAGAGGGCAGAGGCGTGAGTGAGACCCAATCAAAAACTAATGTAAACAGCGAGTGAGAGAAAGATGGAAACCGAGAGGCCATACAGAGAAGGGGAAACAAATCGAGAGAGAGAGGCGAAATGGAGGACATACCTCGAGGGAGGCGAAATGGAGATGGAAACAGCGCAAGTGACAGAGGCGGGAGTGAGAGGAGGGAAATAAAACCACGAAATGTTGATTCCCGACTAAACTTTATTTTGGTCGGTAATATATTCCCTCCAAAATCAATTTTGGCCCTTTTGGCTACTGAATTGTAGTCGGAAAAGAAAACAAATTTAGCGACCAAATTTTAAATAGTCGCCCAAAGCCTATTTTAAATTTTGTAATTATAATCGCCAACTAAAATTTAGTCGGTAAAAAATATATTAAAAGTAACAAAAAAAGTTCATTATTTTAAAAAAATTTAAATAAAAGTAACAAATATATTAAAATTATATTTAAATAAAAATATAAGTAATAAAATTATAAATTAAAAATATTAAATTATCTTAAATATTTGCCCTAATATTTTTTTTACTAAAAAATATTATAATATATTAAATAAAATTCTATATTCTTATATTCTTATATTATATATATATATACTAGCGTATGCCCGTGCCTGAAGGCACGGTGTAAATAATGTTAACATTAGAATACAATTGTAATCCTAACGCTATTTATATTTATTTTTTAATTTGATAAATTCACAAATTTCTTATAAAAATTTGTAATTCTCACAAAACTCCTCACGAAACACACAATATTCAACAACAATTGTCATTTGGTAACGCTTCCATTTCGTATCCTCTTTTTTGTTTTTTGTTTTATATTTCAAATTCACGACATTTAATTGTTAACTAACACAATCAGCTAGAGTATTAAGATGGTAAATAGTATAACAATCTACCTGCTGTCCCCTATGAAGTTAGTGGCGACCACATTGTCTTCGGTGAACCCCAAAATACCCTTGAGTTTGCCCTCAGATTCCTCCCTGAAATTAACCAAGAGAGAATAAAAGACCTCGTCACATGCTAATCAAGAGTTGGCAGCCAAAGAAATTTCATACAACTATGCAAATCTAATATACTGCATAATGAGGTGAATTTGAAGGAAATCTGAATACTCACTTGATAGCATCTTTGACTTGCTAGTATGTAGCTACCTTCTCAAGCCTCACAGTGAGGTCCACAACTGAAACATCCACAGTTGGAACTCGGAAGGCCACAAGACCACGAAACATATACTATTAGGAGTAAACTACAAACAAAATACAGAGTTCCCATCCAAGACAATGTGAAGGAATCAAACTGTATCAAATCAAATCAAATACAAACAACAATTTTACGTCTATCAACATTATCGTTGCATAATTCAATAACTACCTTGGCAGCTCCAGTGCTGCTGGGAATAATGTTGAAGGAAGCCGGTCTTCCACCTCTCCAGTCTTTGCTTGATGGCCCGTCAACAGTCTTTTGAGTGGCTGCATAACAATTCAACAGAAAACACATTAAGATCAACATCACAATTCATAATTCAAAGCAGAAACATAACCAATTAACCATGAAAACAACCAAACAGCCACCACTAACCGGTAATGGAGTGAACAGTGGTCATAAGACCCTCAACAATGCCAAACCTATCGATAATAACCTGCAATTTTTTTGTACAAGAAGAATTTTAAGCCAAGCAATGTACTAATTTCAGTCATTTTTCTCTTCATCTTTGTTTCTTGTCATCACAAATCCCTCCCTCAAATTATTGATGCCTCTCAATGGCCAAAGCATAAATAACTGTTCAATACGGAATGGAAACAATAGCATAAACAACCAGTCAGGATGTACTGCTCTGGAAATTAAAACGCAGAAATGAGAAAAAAAATAAATTATTAGTTTGATTTATTTGTTAATACAGAAATGAATTGTTGTTGTTGTTGTCATTCACCTGCAAACATAATACTGTCAAATTTACATGGTATATAAACAAGTACACCTACACAAATAGAATTTGAACATGGATGCGCAAGCACGCTTATTGAGGCAGTGCTTCCAGTTTTCCACCAACTACCTTATTTACCTTTTCTTTCTACAAGGAAAATAAGCAAACACATGGTGTGCAAAACAAATACACATGTATAGTTTCACTCTAACACAATCTTTTTGTACACTTTCACATTTATGATATATACAGAAAACATATTCTTTGAAAATGTATATTGAAAATTTGGGGGGTGGGCCAGCTTGGTGAATTATCTGCTAAAAAAAATCAAGAGCAATGAGATCTTCGATGAATAACTTATTCATTGGATGTATTTGGGGATTTGGCCTTTTCTTAAGAGGAAGAGGGAGTACTCAGCAGCATCAATGAGATCTTCGATGTTGTGGAGGGATCACTCCTCAGAAGCCAGCATGAAGATGGCACGAACCTCAGCTTTTTTGGCCAATCTTGCTGCCAAGTTTAGCGGCAAATCAGGGGAGTTAAGCCTCCGCAATAGTTGGCGATAAAGAGAAAGAATCCGCTCAAGAACAGAGCTGCTATCAGAAAGAGAGAGAGAGAGTTGGAGGAGGGCAGAGGCGTGATGGCGGTGATGCTCCCGTACCTGACGCCGACGGAGACAAAGGCGAGAGAGAGAGCTGGAGGAGGGCAGAGGCGTGAGAGAGTGAGAAAGAGAGAGAAAAGAAAGAAGTACTAAAATTTCACTCCGAAGTTTCCCTCCGTAGTCTGAAACTTATTTTTAAATTTTGTAATTATAATCGCTGACTAATATTTAGTCGGTAAAAGTAAAATAACAATTTCAAAAAATATTTAAATAAAAGTAACAAATATATTAAAATTATATTTAAATAAAAATATAAGTAATAAAATTATAAATTAAAAAAATTAAATTATCTTAAATATTTATCCTAATATTTTTTGTACTGAAAAATATAATAATATATTTTAAAATTTTATATTCTTATATTTTCTTATATTCTTATATTATATATATATATATATATATAAAATAAGAAAGAAAAGAAAGAAAGAAAGTGAATTTAAGTGAATTAAGTGAGTACTTCTTTTGTATTTAAAAAAAAATCACAAATATTTTCTTTTTTAAATATATCTAAATTAAGTGAATCTAAAAAATTAGTGAATTTTAAAATCTGAAATAATATCAATAAGTCTTACAAATCAGATTTATTTACTCGTAAGTCATAAGTGAATTTTTTTTACACACTTAACCCTCGTTTTGATAATGAAATTTTTTTAAAACTTTTTAAATATATGTTTTGTGTCTGTGAAATAATTATTTCATTAGTACTGGTAATAATATTGAAAAATTTGTTAAAATGATAAATAATTGGGATATTTTGTCTTTTATTTGTGAATTTTGATTTATTCTTAATTTATTAGTGTTATTGAAATATGATGAAATAATAATTAATTTTTCAAAATTACCTTTTGATAGTATATTTTTTTAGAAATATCAATTGTCAGAATTGTACTTTTTGTATTATTAATGGATTTAAAAAAAGGACAAAATAAGAAATTCATATTATTTTAATAATTAATTTTTTTAAAAAATTAATATTTTGAGATAATAAAAAAAAATAAGATATTAATATTTTTGGATGGTGGGTGTACAACCTCTTAATAAAAATAAAAATAAAAATAATTAATTTTCTTATTTTCATTCGGCTACCAAATAATTTAGTAGCCAAAAGTAGGTATACAGCGACTAAAAGAAATTTTGTCGCCGAAACTTGACATTTGGCGACCAAAAGTTTGGTCGGGAAAGATTAAAAATTAATTTTTTTATTTTCATTCGGCTACCAAACAATTTAGGAGCCGAAAGTATGTCTACAGCGACTAAAAGAAATTTTGTCGCCGAAACTTGACATTTGGCGACCAAAAGTTTGGTCGGGAAAGATTAAAAATTAATTTTTTTATTTTCGTTCGGCTACCAAACAATTTAGTAGCTAAAGGTACCTCTACGGCTACTAAATTTTTATTTAGTCGCCAATTGTGATATGTTTAGCTACTAAAAATTGTTTTAGTCGCCAATTGTAATATCTTTAGCTACTAAATTTTTTTTAGTGGCCAATAATCAACATTCCCCTACTAAAAAAAATTAGTAGCTAAAAAGTTGACTTTTGCCGACTAATATTATTTTTGGTAGCCAATTCCGTGACTTTTGACGACTAAATTGGTTTTGGTAGCTAAAAGTGGTCGGCAAAAATGCTTTTTCTTGTAGTGTCTCAATTTCCCTATAATAATTTCAATGCACAACAATTCAATAGTTCACATGTCAATAATGAGAAGATTCTTTAATTCATAACCATCATCATTTCCAGTTTTGGTGTAAAAGTCACAAAAGTCTAACTTTTCAACATCAAAGTCAAGTAAATACACTTAATTTTAGGTTCTAGAGGCCAATTGGGTAAAACCCCCTTTTAACTCTTCCAACCATTCATACACATTAGTATCACAAGAAAAATTAAGTAATATATATGATGCATGAATTTAAAGTTTTCAATTTCTCCTAGGATGATTTCAATTCACAACAATCCAATAATTCATATTTCAACCTCAAAGTCGAATAAACACACCCAATTTCATATTTTAAAAATCAATTAAGCAAAACCCCTCTTTATTAAACAAGTTTCAAAACTAAGGTTCGTAGAAAATTAGGGGTTTTCTCTCTTTTATGAATTAGAGACTAATTTTCGTTATCAACAACAATAATCCTCGATAATAGACATAATTCCATCCATAATCATGAATTATTGCCCACATCCTTCCAAATCATTTATTAGCAAACACAATCCATACATATATATATATACACAAAGGTGAATATCTAATGAAATTACCACATGTGGGTCTCAAATTAAAGATATAATAAGTTAAAAATATCCCTACCTCAAGAATGGAAGCTTAAGATGGAAACCCACTTGAAATTTCAACGAAAATGCAAAACAGCCGGTAGATATCTTGAACTAGAATTGTTCTTCAATTTTATTGAAGGATCTAAGGTGGATTTAAGGGAGAAATTGGAGAAATCAAGTGTTTGGAGCTCTAGGGTTTCAAGTATGGAGGAGAGGAAGAGAAGAGAAGAAGAAAGAATAAAGATTTTAGGCCAAAAAGTGACTTTAAAGTGCCAGAATTTGTGCAGACCACTCGAGCGGTCAAAAGTTCGCTCGAGTGGACTTGCTTCCAACACAGGTACCCAAATTTCAAACAGGCATAACTCCGTTATCCGGATTCCGTTTTAGGTCGTTCTTGTGTCCAAATCAAAGCCCCAGAAACAAGCTTCCCAATGGTTCTAACCTTAGATCCAAATTCAAGGTGTGAAAAGATAAAAAGGCAAAAGAGTAAAGACTATTCATAGGACAATTATCCGAATCAATGTTTTTGGTTCAATCTTACTTTGCCATTATGATACCACATCAATCAATATTCAAAAATGAACCCAAGGGGCTCCAAATAATAATAAGAGTGTCAAGAGTAATCCCACTAGTCCAAAAAGTACAAAGTGTTACACTAGAAAAACTTGTCAACCCCTTTTTGATCGATTGAAAGATGATCCTCCTCCTTGGTCTCCCAATCATACTGCTATTGTTCAACAAGTTAAAAAATATGTCAAGACTTTACCTTGTTTTGGTATTCCTACTGATGCCTCTGACATTGGTTACGGTGGCATTCTCCTTCAGAAAATCCATCTCAAGTCATCTGAACAAATTGTTCATTTTCACTATGGTATCTGGAACAAAGCATAGAAAAATTATAATACTATTAGAAAAGAAATTTTATCTATTGTATTATGTATTAGTAAATTTTAAGATGATATTTTAAATCAACGATTTCTAGTACAAGTTGATTGTAAAAGTACAAAATATGTTTTAGAAAAAGATATTCAAAACATTACTAGTAAGCACATTTTTGCCTGTTGGCAATAGATTTTAAGTATATTTGATTTTGATATTGAGTATAATCCTAGTAGTCAAAACTCTATCCTTGATTTTCTTACCCGTGAATTTTTATAGGGTGGATAGAGAGAGTCATACATGCATTATAACTATATATAAATTTCATAGTAAAAAGGCCTACTCCATATTGTTCTACCCATAAGTTACAAGTCACACGCTATCACAAATTATTTATCGTTGTGCCTTTAAAATAGCCTACTTAAAGTCAATTAATCAAGATCTCTACCTCCAATCCCACCAAATTGCAAGCCAAAACAATTTAATTGCCTATTACACAAATCTTCTTAATTTCCATATTAATAGGTTAGATGTCCTCAATGGGTGCTAATTCCATTTTGTGTTTCTTAATTACAAATGTCAAGTCAGAAGCCTTCCTCCAAGCCACTTGCCGTCATTCCGACCAGTCAACCTATTGTCGCATCCCCAATTGATCTAGTCAACAGATACCAAATTCTTGGTACTATTCCCAAACCTAGGTACACCTTTACTTTTGCTACTAACCTCTTGCTTGTCAGTCAATTACACCTATGCCTCCTAATTATCCACGACGGTCAACACCAAGAACAATATTATGTTCTTAAACCTCAGTCATCCAAACTTTTCTACAAAGAACCAACCCACAAAAATAGTCATAATGTCATTGATTTAGTCAAAACCTATTTCCTTCCTAATTGGCATTTCACTTTGTCTCATCCAGACAAGTCAATTACCTTTTACAATGATATCATCTTCCATCATAAGTCCATAGTCATTAAACCTATTTATGACAGAGTCAATACCAGTAAAATCCTCTACCATTCTTTGTATGTACACAACATTGTATCCCTTGATGAACGGGGTCTCCTTTTCTTGCTACAAGATCTTTCTAATCATACGATACAATACAGTTATTATGATTATATTAATGCATGGTTCAAAGACCTCTTGCATCAAAATGATACATACAATCACTTTTGGTTTTTCTCCTTTGATCATCAATTCAAGCCAGAATTTCCTTATTGGTTTTTAAGATGGTGGTCTCAACATGGTGCCATCTCAGAAATCATCCTTTCTAACCTCATGGATCAAGTCACTTATTTCTCCTCAGTCTACAAATTGAGTCAACACAAGAGTTTGTTTCCTTTATTGCTCCATTTCATGTCCAAATATAAAGTTCCTTGGATATTCAAATGGCAATATAATATTGAAGATAACATAGTCATTAGACAACATTTTGTCAAATGGTGGGATGCATTTAAAGCCCGTCGCATTATTGATCAACTCCAACAAGAATCTCCAGTCAACATTTATGCTCCTACTCTAGCAATGGTCAAGTCTTCTCAACAAAACTCAACTGCTTTAGTCACTCAAGAAAGCCCATTTCCTCTTACAGCAATCAGACTTGAAAGCCCAACAGACAGCTCTGAGCCTTCTAAATCCAAGTCATCCAAGTCAAAACCCAAAGCAAAGCCTAAGTAAAAAGCAAGCAATGAAGAACTGCGAAGTTACTACTGGCCCAAGCCAAGTCATAGGATGAAGACAATGCTTCAGGGGGATTAGCCTCTTTTGAAGCCTCTACTTGTCATGATCCATATGGCTCCCAATACCAAAATGCTCAGGACCCATATGCTTAATTGGATTCCATATCATCAACATTAGATTCCATATATATTCAAAAGCTTCAATCAATACTCTTCTTTTGAGAAAAGTTGCTTCTGAATATATTCTGATTCCCAATTAATCACTATGCATTCACGCCTCAACAACATTTCCACAAAAAACGATGAATAGTGAAAAAAGTCAATTTTACTATTTACATGGATAGTAAAAGTCAAATTTACTATTCACTATTCATCAGTCACTCAGTCAATCAGATTCTTCATCAAACACTGTGCAGTCACGCATCTTTAACTTTTCCGAAAGCATCAAATAGCACCCATGCGCCTTTACCTGCTAATCTTCAATCCATGTTAGCTCTCTAAAGCACCATAGTCATTCAGCTTCTTTATAAAAGACCTCCTCAGTCATGAAGAAGATCATCCGAAATTTTAAAAATTTCTCTAATTCTCTTTCTATAATTTTTATTTTGTTGTATTTTGAAGTTATGATTTCCAACTTCCAGTAAACAATAAACAATTGTAAGGTTCTTTTGATTCTATCAATTTCAATTTATGTTATTTTAGTGCTCTGTTTTAGATGATTTTAGTCTATCAATTTATGTTATTTCATTCAAGTGTTTTAAATGTTGCTAGTTCCGCTTCCCTCATGGTATCACCATTTCCTTCATGTGGTATCAAAGCATTAGTACAAGTTGCAGTCTATCAATTTATTTTACAATAAAATTTTGCTATAATTCACACTAACTTTTACTGTAAAAATTTAGCATTTAAATAGAAAAATAGAAAAATTAATAAAATAATGAAATGATAATGTTAATAGACTAAATTTTGCTGTTAATTTAAAAGAAAGTATTAGTAAACAAAAAACATATTACATATTACTATAGCAAGTTAGAGTAAAATTTTACTGTCACCTTTAAACAAAACATCAGCAAACAAAACATAAGCCACATATTATAAATGTAACAACCCCGTCCCATATCGGAAGCTTGCATGGGTGATCTTGGGCATATAAGACACCACCAACTTGCTATTAATTAACTTGAACTTAAACTTTTGAATCATGTTGATAGACTCACAAGTTACTTAAGCCAGCAAGTAGTGGGCATTATAAATCGACCCAAGTCACTTTGGCGTGATGCATTATAATATGAGTGAACCAAAGTAAAGTTAATCTAATAACAAACAAAAATATTATTACTCAATCAGATTCAATAAAAAATAATTATAACAATTGAAATACACATTGTTAATTCTTTAATATCACTTATAAAAACCTTTGACAGTTATTCACTCTTTCATCCAAAAAAATAAACAAATTACACATATAATTATCACAATTGAAATATACATTGTTAATTTTTTAATCTCACTTAAAAAAATCTTTAACAATTATTCACTCTTTCATGCAAAAAATAAAATAAAATATACATCACTTAAACTGCTCAATCGCAATGAAGAGAAAGAGAGTGAGAATGAGTTTATCACATTGGTGATTGGAGTAAGAAAATAGAAATAATGAAAGATAAAAAATAAAAAACAAAAAAAGAAAGAAAAATCGTCTAAAATTAGGGGTGCAACTCAGGCGGATTGGGAGGTTGTCCAAACCCAACCCAAGTTGTGCTAAAACCTGCCTAAGCCCGAATCGTATCCCGAGGTTGGTTGCCTAAACCCGACCCGAATTAAATTCGAATTGTCCAAGTTTCCTGAATTGCAAAAGAATTTCTATTTTTTTTCCATTATTAAATTATTAAAATTTGACTCTATTTATATATTTTTTTAAAAATCATTAATAATATCAAAACAAATAATTTATATAATGTAAAAGAGATGCCTCTATAGTAGTCTTTAAAATTTATGAGTGAGAATAAAAAAAATAAGATTTTGTGTTATTTGTATATATAATATATATTTAATATGATTTAATAATCTAAATTACTTTAATATCATGTAATGGTTAATAATTTATATGTATATTTATTATTTTTATATATCTGTATATGTATAATTCAGTTTTCGGGTTACTTGGATTGTTTGACGTCTTTACTCAAACCCGTCTAAATTTAATTCGGGTTTCTGAATTTTTGCCCAAACCCATACCGAATTTGAAAACATCTTGTCAAAGCCCTAAAAAAATTCAAGCTAGGCTTGGGTTGAGTCCGCCCAAATTGCACCCCAATCTAAAATAAAAAGACATTTTTTTTATGTCCTTGATTCATGACAAAATGAACTTAATTCATTTTCATTTAATACATTCAATTTTAATTGACTAATTAAATTATCAAACACCACCATAATTTATTAGTAAAATTCTTAATAAAAACATTAATGTTCACAATATCATTGATGAAACTAAAATTGTACTCCTATGACACACCAAATAAACAATAATTTAAATAAAATTTAAGTTTAATTATCAAGGAACTAACTGAGGCTATAAATTTACTTTCTGAACTTTTGCTGAAGAATTAAATAATGCTTGTTTATTGCTCACAAATCGCACCCTCTTGCCAACCCTTTGGCATTCTGACACTTACGTGAAATATTTAGTAAAAATATTAGTAAAATTTTTTAGACTTCTAACATTTTTCTTTTAAAATCTCAAAATCCAAGGAATCAAGACTAGATTTTCAGTAACATTTAGCACCCAAAAAAAATGTGGATATGATGATTGACTGTAGCGATTCCGATTTTGACCCGGTCAACTTCGAGGGTCGAGCTGCCCCGGTCAGCTCACCGAAAGCAAAAATGAAAAATGCATTCGAAATTGCTTACGGGAAAGTGTATTTCACGCTCGAGTGACCTTGTTATATCGGTTCGTAAATTAGGGTTTCATATCACTTTTTGCAGCCCCCTCTCTCTCTAAAACTCTCCAAATTTCCAAGTCTAGAGTTTCTCTCTCTAGAAGTCATCTTCTCTCTTTGATTTCTCCAAATCCATTGGGATTTAGGCCAAAGTTCTTCATCAAAGTTGGTTATCACCTCGAGGGCTTCATTGTATGCGGTAAAGATCGAGTTTCGACACCGCAGATTTTGGGGTTTCATCTCAGATTCTCTTCAAAACTTGAGGTAGGGATTTTCTACACTCTAATATGGTTTTTAGCTTAGTTATTTGCTATTGTGTATAGATGATGAGATTTGGTTGTGGTTTGGACAAATCTAGGATTTGGGTGTAAAATGAAAAGAGGGGTTTTGATGAATATGAGGTAAACGAGTATGAGACTTGAATATAAGATCATGTTGTGCCAAAATGGTTGATTTTGGTGTTTGGGTTGATATTTGGTGAAAGGGGGATTCTGCCCTAATTTTGATTAAATTATTATTTTGCATAAATAATTGGGATTAACATTGAAAACGTAAAATTGGAAGGTTGTGATTATAAATGGTGATATTGGATATGTATTATCTCACCTATGGAAGTTTTGAATAAACTATTTATTTTGATATTGAACATCTCTTTAGAAATAATTGCATTGGGCTATCGGTGAAGGATAACTATGATTGTTGTAGAAATTACATGAAAATTAGGCGATTTAATGCTAATCCATTGTTGGTATCATTGAATATGACCATGTTATAGATACATTGTATATGTATGTTTATTGGGAGGAGAAAGGGGATGTACTCCATATGTGATTATGTTTATAAATACATTGCATATGTATATTTGTTTAGGAGGAGAAAGGGGATGGACTCCATTTAAAGCAAGTTAGCCAGAGTGTCCTGGGTGAAAGATCCGAAATTTTATATATAAATGGGTGCTGATTCCTTCGAACGAAATATCTGTAAAATGGCAGGTTTGAAGTGTTTATGTGAGTTTTGCATAATTGGAAAATCATTGAGTTAGAGTCTCATTTTGATTGTTGAAAAATAACAAATTTAACTCATGAATTGAGTAGCATATATGAACTGGAAATAAAATTAAAGGAAAATGAAATAAGATTGGTCTTAGTGGCATATGGATATGCAGATCTTGGGGATGTATCAGGATCAGTATTGTTTATGTACGTGGTATTTATACCTTTGTTAAACTTCATAAATTGTGTTAGATTATTTCCACTGGACTGTTGGCTCACCCTATGTGGGAATACCATTTTCAGGTACAGGTAAGATGCTTCCTCCAATGCAATAGCGTGGATGGAGTTTTGGGAAGCAAGAGCTTCTTAATTATGCCTTATGTGTGTATGTTTGTTATTTGTAAAGCCAAGGGCTTAAAATATAATGAGCGAGACTCAATTTGTGTAACCAAGTAATGACTTTGAAACATATAAGCCTACATGGCATTTAACTGGTTGTTAAAAAGTGAATTCTGATATATGAAAGTACGTTGTTTCTCATATTTATTCCGCATATGAGTTATCTTTATTGTATTATTTTGGGGGCGTGACATTAACTTTTTTTAAATATAAAAATTAACAAAATAAAAAGTATGTAGTTCAAAGAAGGGTGAGACTTGTCTTAACCCCATTCTAGATTGAAGGGTGTTGTTGGGTGTCGTGGGATCCGTTTTGATAATCTAAATTATTTATTTCGTCAGGTTTTATGTATAGATTATTCAAAAACAAAAACAAATTGATTCGATTATCATAGCTATATAATTTTATCATATTTACCTTCAGAAAAAATAATGATAACTATAATTTTGAAAATAGACCATTTACCTTTTTAGAAACAAATATAAGAAAATTATGTAGTTATGATTATCGGATTAATCTAATTCTTTTTGTGGATGATCTACACATAAAATTCGATAAAATAAACTATTCAAATCGTCAAAATAGACCCGTGATGGGTCCTACGAGGCCCAATAGCACTTTCTAATCTACATAGTAATAAGCTGGAGACAAACCTGAGCCTTCTAAAAACCTTTGTTTAGAAGTCAGTTTTATAATGTGTGTATATATTAGAAGGGGTAAAATACACTTTGCACCCTTGCATTTTACACAAAATCTCACTTTAGTCCCTATATATCAAATTGTGACACTTAACCCCCTTTACTTTTGGTCAAGTATCACATTGGTCCTTCTGTTCATAGTGAGGCTAACAGAAGTTATCCTTTAGGGAGCTAAGTGTCACAATTTTGATGTGTAGAGACTAAAGTGGGATTTTGGGTAGAGTGCAGGGGTGCAAAGTGTAATTTATCCTCACATGTTTTTCATGTGACTAACCTCTGTTAACAATGAGGCTAACAGAAGGGCCAAAGTGACACTTAACCAAAAGTGTAGGGGGTTAAGTGTCACAATTTGATGTGTAGGGGTCAAAGTGAGATTTGATATAAAGTGTAAGGGTGTAAAGTGTAATTTACCCTATTAAAAGGGAAAGCACACTACATGTGCAATTGAAAGAATCAAGCGTGTTAGAGACAATTATGAGTTTTTTTTTTTTTTTTTTAAATTTTTGAAAAAGAAAATGAATAATGAATTTTGAAAAGACAAAATTGTGTGGCATAAATACCAAAAATAGTGTTAACATTATAATAGTATGGTTATAAATTTACTCCATCTAAGCCAAGGAAATTAACAAAAGAAAAATTAAAAACACAACCTCAAATTATTCATTACAGTCAATAATGTTCTTAGTTTTAAAAGTTTTATTTACAAATATTATAATAGTTCATGTCTTATTTAAGATTTTTTGAACCAATAAGTCTTATTTAGTAAAACTGAGAATATTTTCAGCTTTTTTCAATTTTTAAAATTAAGAACATTATCAATTTTGTATAGTAATGCTCTAAAAAATTGTTTCACTAACTAATAAAAAAAAATAGAGTATAGGATTAAACATTTTTACACTTTTACTTATTGGTTTGATTCAACTATCCAATAAAATAGATAACATTATTAGTTTTTTTAGTTTTAAAACTGAAAACATTATCAGTTTTTTCATTTTTCATTTTTTTTTTCATTTTTGCAAATCAATGTTCCATCATCATGCTCCTTTATAAACACAAAATTTTCAATTTTTCATAAAAAAAATAATTTAGTCTTTCAATTTTTTTTAAAAAAATTATTCACTCTATTTGTTTCCAGTTTTTAGAATTTACTTTTCAGAAAATTCTACTTCTTCGTTTTTCGTATTTTTTTGTTTTCACTGAATTTTTTTTAATATTCTAAGCAATTTTTAAAATTTTTAGACACACCTAACATAAATACACTTAGAAAGTATTTGTGAAAAAAATCTTTAAAAAATTCACTAAATACCAAAAATACAAAAAAAAATACAAAAATTCAGTATATTTTTCATATTTTTGTCTATTTAATAATTTTTTAAAATATTTTTTTACAAATAATTTACTATTTAGATATATCTAAGTAAGGTGCATCTAAAAAAATATTAAAAAATGCTTAAAATTTAAAAAATATTCAGTAAATATAAAAAAATATGAGAAATAAAAATTTAATTTTCAAAATATTAAAACCAAACACACTAATTAGTATTTATTTATTTTTTACACATAATTTTTTTTTTTGTAGTTTTTTCAATCTAAAAGTTGATGTTTTAAAATTTTGAAAATCAAAATAAATGTCAAATCATTATATTTGTTTATAGATAATCATAAATAATGAACAATCATTGTTTGAAGAAAAATTTCGACCATTAAAAATTTAATGGGACTTAAAGGTCTAAAAAATCTTAATTATAACTTAATAGAATATATGTTCATAAATTAGAACTTATGTATAAATGTCCCAATATTTATTTGGTGTTTTGGGTTCGGACAGAGCTTTATTTATGATTGCATCATGCATTACATTGTTTTTTCGGGTTACATTCTGTGTGAGTGATTTTCTTACCACACTGCCCGCTTAGTAATTCAGCTGTAGAACACTGGCAGAATAGATGGCACCTTGCTGACCTGCAACAGAAAGAGAAGGCTCCGGCGGTGGTTCTTCCACCCGGGGGTACTCCGACGATCAAGTCAGTATATCTCTCAAAGATAATCAAGTATTCAACTCACAAGCTTGAACATAAAAAACATACCTTAGACCCATGGGGGTGCCTTTCTTTTATAGCCAATACAATCCTAGTCCCAATAGGAGCCTAACTCCAATGGACTCAAGATTACTGCTAATCTGGAACTCCCAGTGGGATTAGGATAAACCCTCTAAGAGTTTCATCTTTACCCAAACTGAAGTCTTCTCTCAATCTAGGACTCTTGTCCTTTATCCGCTTATCTCGGCTTCCGATATCTTCGGAGATAACCTCGGCAACTCCGAAATCACCTCGGCGTAACTACCACAACACGTGGCACCTCGACTAACACGTCGGCGTCACCTTTACCACGTGTTGGTACTGAACAAATATATCCCCACACATTCCAAGAACTTTGGAATTATTCTAGATTTTGTAACCATGTTAATAACATGACATGTCCTCTTTGCAATTTGCAACTACAGCTCCATGTGGACCTAGAACATCATGAAAAAACTTTTAAAAAGAAAATAAAATAAAAACACAGCTTGATGATGGCTCCTCTCTCAAATGAGGACAAAATTATATCACCTTTACCATTTTATACTTTTTATTATTATTATTATGTAATTCTGAAAATATTTAAACACTCAAGTCATAAATTAAAATTTTGAATTTTTTTCTGTCTAAAAAGACAATAATAATTTAAAACACCAATATTTCAATTTATGATAGTAATAAACATAGTAAACAAATCCATCATTTGTATTATAATTTAAAACACCCAATATTTTAATTTATGATAGTAGTAAACATAGTAAACAAATTCATCATTTGTATTTCTCACTAATAAGAGTGAACCCCCCATACACTTGCTAAAGTTTTTCAACTTTTTAACTAGATTGGTCCCAATATTGGTAGGAAGAGCCTCTCTTTAAACTCAGAGCATCTCTCTCTAAAACTTCCTCTCTAAGCCTTCTGATAGGTGTGTCGTTGGGGGTGGGGAAGGGTTCCGGCCACCGACCTCCTCTCTCTTCCTTCCACTCCCTTTTTCTCATTTTCTTTATCTTTTTGCTTAATAATATTGGAAGCTTGTCCTTCTAACCATTTTCGACGCCGCCGCCACCACCACACTGCCACTAAATCTACCAACTTTCCGCGTCCATAGATTTGCCCTCACTACATCTGCCTCATCTCCTTC
>CM069914.1:32851526-33040514 GCA_036172215.1 Camellia granthamiana
TGCTTTCTATTTGACTAGCAACATGTACCATTTGTATATACGTGTTTTTTCACAACACTTTTCAAATAGTTTTCTTTGTAATGAGTAAGAACTTCTTGAATAGTACTCACATCTACTGGATTTGAAAACAAACTGAAATGGGACGTCTTAGATCCAAAATCTCACTCCAACCGAACTAGGAAGTTGTTTGTATTAGGTGCAAATCTAGCCAAACTAAACAACCGAACTAAAACTTCATGCCATTCTTGTAGTTTTAATAGGTCTAAGTACCTTTTGCCTTATTTCGCCGAGCTAGCGAACTGTATTAGGATTGCACAATGCCGCACTAGAAGGCTTTAACCATCGACCGAGTTATAACCGAACTAAGAATGCTGTACCATAAGTTTCAACCGGGCTAAAGTCCCTCGCTCAAACCGAGCTAAAAATGACATACCCCACGTAGCCGAGCTAGGACTTCATTTATTCAGCCTTTGTTTCTAAAACACGGTCCAACGATCTGTGCTTAACACCTTTCTTTTTCACTTTGCAGGCTTAGGTTGGCCAGGCACTCCCTTGAACGCTCAACCGAGCTACTCAGCATCACCTCACCACCGAGCCAATACTACAGCTAATTTATACATAATTTAAGACCACATGGGTAAATATAGGTTTTTAGTAAACTCACCAGGGGCTATGGCCGAGTTCCGAAGGGACTACCACATCCTTGATGACGTCCATCTTAGTTTAGCCGAACTAGACACCACTCCTTGGAGAAAACGGGGTTTTGTTCCTTTCACCCTCCTCTCTATTGTAGAAACCGGATTGTGATTCCCTGTACAGCCCCTTCTCTGTGAATTCCTCAGACAAACCAATCTCTGCCCTACCTAGCTTTCCACAAACTCATACCGAATAATAAATGGCATTGCCGAGCTAAACCGCCGGCTTGGCCTTAACCTCGGTTTAGCCGAGCTATTTCATCAATACTCTTTAGGTTCAAACGAAGATGGCTGGGTATATTATTTAAGAATAAGACGCCGCCGAGAAAAAATAGTCAAAGATACCCCGGATAAAGATGTAAACGATGATGATTTTTTCTGGGTTTTTGGGAATTTCGAAGACCAGGAAGCCCAAATCCCGGGCAACTGAATAAACTGGAGCAAGGGAGTAGCCGGTATGAAAACCTTGGCTCAGTTCTGTGCTCTCTTTTACTTCGGTTTTCTTATTTTCAACCGCACTAACCATCTACTTTTTCCATCATGCAGACTTGAACCATTTAAAGTCGCTGTACAGTTACCCCAACCTTGACGCCCTCCGCACCGCACTAAGACATCCAAATTGAAGTTGGGCCGAGCTACTCAACTTTGAGCCGACCTACAGATACAACAGCAGGAGGAAGACCAGAGTAACGGACTTTCTCTTAGAACCATCACCAGAACCTGATCCTTCCCTTCCACAAGTCAATTTGGTCCCATTAACAGCGGAGCAAGAGATGGCCAAGAAGAGAGCAATAAGGGCCCTCATCACCGAAACAAATCAGGTCGAGGTACCGCAAGCCGGCCAATCACAGGAAGCCGTGGTAGCCTTTCCAACCAATCAACCTTCATCATCTCGGGCAAGCAAGCGTGCTCGGACTTCCACAATTGAGCCACGCCTTATTGACGAGGATGAGACCGTGCTTCCCCAAACCACGCCATTGAGCCCCCAGCCTGAGCGCTCAGACCGAGCTAGCTCTTCTAAGTGGGCACCAAAGATCGCGTTTCAGAACCATGTTATCAAAGATTCTGACTCAGTAGTCGCAGAAAAAGACCATTTGTTGGCGTTTAACCTTGCCAAGAGCGTTTGCCTTCTAGCTGATATGGAGCACCATGACCATCTCACCGAGCTGAAGGTCATTCGCTCGGCCACAAAATCAACGGTGCTGGTAAGTTGCCCCTTTGCTTGTCTTTCCAATTTGTTCATTTTTTTGCTTGGTTTTACTAAAAGTTTCTTACCACATTTTGCAGGCCATGCAGAAAAACCACATCGCTCACAAGCGTGTGTTAGAGCTTCGAAAAACCACAAGGCAGGCCATGGCAGAGGCCAATGCTAAATCGGCCGAGCTAGACGAGGCCACGAAGAGAATGGCCGAGCTACAGACCGAGATGGCCCGCCTGACCGGTCTTGTCAACTCAGCCGAAGCAGATAAGCAGAAGGCTGCGGCCGTGCTGAAAGACAAATATCTGTGCGAGCTGGCCAAGCTCGAAGGAAAGAAGAACGCCGAGATAACCAAGTTGGAGAAAAAAGTAGAAGACGCAGAAGACTGGGGTTACAAGGAGGGGAAGGCCACTTATATCAAACAATGCGAAGCTGTAAAAGATCTATTCTTCAAATGTGGATGGAAGGTGGCTATGGCGCAACTCGGTTAAGGCCCAGAGACCGAGGTTTTCCTCCACCCTCCTCCGTATTTCATACCAAGCTGTATGGCGGAGTACGCTGCTGCCATTCAGCAAGAATTTCTGCAAGAAGGGGAGGACGAAGATCTTGCTCTTGAAGACAACACCCAGCCCGGTCGCCAGTCTATCTCCCCAACTCCAGTGGTCTCCATCCCACCTTTGCCTGCTGTGTCTGATGCGGTGCCTTCGACCGAGCTCAACCAAGGAGTGCTTGCCACAACCGAGCTACCTCTGGGTGAAGACTGGGTTGTTTTGGACGCTGACCTGGGCGACCTTTTCTCCTGATTTTTCTTTTCTTTGTTTTATCAAAAGAGTTTGTAACCGGGCTGAGGCCCCACCTTTTGTACTTCTGATTTGGATTCTGAATGAAACTCTCGCATCTTTCTATTCGGTCAGCTCCATACCCGCACTTTATTTTTCAGTATCATTTGTATGAAGTATAACATTCTCTGGCCGCGATACCTATCTCGGTCTTAACCTTGAAATCTACCTGGTCATACCTGCCAACCTCTTCAGCCTAGGTTTTTACCTCGGCTGAAGATTACAAAAAGTTGTTTATTCCAGCCAACCACTGTTCAGCCTGGATCATTATCTCGGTTGAAGAGTACTAAATTTTTGGTTTTTCCAACTAACCACTCTTTAGCCTGGATCTTTATCTCGGTTGAAGAGTACTAAGTGTTGGTTTTTCCAGCCAACCACTCTTCAGCCTGGATCTTTATCTTGGTTGAAGAGTACTAAGTGTTTGTTTTTCCAGCCTACCACTCTTCAGCCTGGATCCTTATCTCGGCTGAAGGGTCCTGAGTGTTGGTTATTCCAGCCAACTTCTTTAGCCTAGATCCTTATCTCGGCTGAAGAGCAATACATGTTGGTTTTTCTAGCCAACCTCTTCAGCCCAGATCCTGATCTTAGCTGAAGAGAGCTCAAACTTGGTTGTTCTTGCCAACCTAGAGCGAAATGTTTGGTTATTCCTGCCAAACGTCCTGCAGCCGTGATCCTTATCTTGGCTTAGGAAAGGTGTTGGTTTTTCCAGCCAACTTCTTCAGCCCAGATCCTAATCCTAGCTGAAGAGAGCTCAAAGCTGGTTATTCCTGCCAACCTAGAGCACAGTGTTTGGCTATTCCTACCAAACGTCCTGCAGCCTCGATCCTTATCTTGGCTTAGGAGAAGTGTTGGTTTTTCCAGCTAACCTCTTCAGCCCAGATCCTGATCTTAGCTGAAGAGAGCTCAAAGTTGGTTATTCTTGCCAACCTAGAGTGAAATGTTTGGTTATTCCTACCAAACGTCCTGCAGTCGCGATTCTTATCTTGGCTTAGGAAAGGTGTTGGTTTTTCCAGCCAACTTCTTCAGCCCAGATCCTAATCCTAGCTGAAGAGAGCTCAAAGCTGGTTATTCTTGCCAACCTAGAGCACGGTGTTTGGTTATTCCTGCCAAACGTCCTGCAGCCTCGATCCTTATCTTGGCTTAGGAGAAGTGTTGGTTTTTCCAGCCAACCTCTTTAGCCAAAATCCTAATCCTAGCTGAAGAGAGCTCAAAGTTGGTTATTCCGGCCAACTCTGATTTCATTGCCCCTAGTTCCCTAAAACTATTTTTACAGAGGAAAACAATTTATGCTGAAAAAGAAACTACTTGTTTTATTTGAAAAAATAAAAACTACAATTAAGTTTAAAGAAAAGCTAAAAATAAAATAGTTTGAGATTAGCAGTGTTCCATGGCTTGGGAATGGCTTTACTGTCTTCGTCTTCCAAGTGGTATGCCCCTTTTCCTGCTAATCCAACCACTTTGTAAGGTCCTTCCCAATTGGGCCCTAGCTTGCCATCTCTGGGTACCAGGGTGTTTCCCATCACTTTGCGCAGTACCCAGTCTCCAATCTTGAATTGCCTTAGATGTACTGTCTTGTTATATTTTCTGGATAACTCCTGCTGGTATGAGGCAATGTGAACCAGTGCTCTCTCTCTTCTTTCTTCTGCAAGGTCGAGCTCCAATGCTATGGCTTCTCCATTTAAGTCTGGATCAAAATTTTCACTTCTAATTGTGGGGAGGCCGACTTCTAGTGGGATTACCGCTTCCATGCCATAGGCCAAGGAAAAAGGTGTTTCTCCAGTAGATCGCCGATGTGTGGTGCGATAAGCTCATAAAACATGAGGGAGCTCCTCCGCCTACTTGCCTTTTGCTTTCTCCAGTCTTTTCTTCAATCCATCTAAGACCACTTTGTTTGATGCTTCCGCCTGGCCATTTGCTTGGAGGTATGCCGGTGTAGAGTTATAGAATTCTATCTTGTACTCTTCACAAAAGCCTCTAAAAATTTTGCCATTGAACGGAGTGCCATTGTCAGATATTAGAGCCTTGGGTATGCCAAACCGAGTGATGATATTCTACCAGACGAACTTCTTCACATCTTTCTCTTTTATTGATGCGAGTGCTTCTGCCTCCACCAACTTTGTGAAGTAGTCTGTTGCTGCAAGAAAGAATTTTCTGTTGTCGGGCATCGTTGAAAGTGGTCTTACTATGTCCAAGCCCTACATTGCGAAGGGCCATAGGCTAGTTAAAGGTAGAAACTCTCTGGCTGGTTGATGTATTTGGTGTGCGAACTTCTGACATTTCTCGTACTTCTTGACATATTTCTCTGAATCTGCTTGCATGTAAGGCCACCAATATCCCTGTGAAATTGCTCTGTAGGCTAATGATCTTCTCCCTTGGTGGCTTCCGCATACACCTTCGTGTATTTCGAACAAGAATGCTTCGACTTTGTTGGGATGAACACACTTTAGGTAAGGTCTTGTGAAGGATTTCTTGTACAAGGCCATTGATAGGGAGAGCCAAAATCGTTGCGACTTTGCTCTAATCTTGTTGGCTTCTTTCTTTTCTTCAGGTAAGACGTCGTCTTTTAAGAACATTATAATGTGATCCATCCATGAGGGGCCTAATTTGGCGCAACATACCTCAGCTACTTCTGGTTCTTCAATGCTTGGTCTTGGTAGGTAGTCGATCAGTAACGGATGAGGGATGGATGTATCTGCCATTGAAGCAAAGCCTGCTAGTTCGTCCGCTCTACTGTTTTCTTCCTTGCCGATTTGTTCTATCCGTACTACCTCAAATTTCATGATCTCTTTTCTGACCAACTCTTGGTACTTAGCCATTTTTTCATCCTTTGCCTTGTAGTCGCCTGAAATTTGGTTTACCACCAGCTGTGAGTCACTGTAGACCATTAACTTGGTGGCCTTCATGTAGAGTGCTGATTTTAGGCCTGCCAGAAGTGTTTCATACTCCGCTTCGTTGTTTGATGCTGGGAAGCCAAGGTTAACTACTTGTTCCACTGTTAGGCCATCTGGTGAGATAAGGACTATGCCAAGTCCTGCACCGTGCCTGTTGGACGCTCCATCTATGAAGAGCTTCCACATCTCTCCAACGAATAGCTTCCAGCAAGTGGAGGGATCGGATGATGCCTTGGGGTCAAGAGTCTTGCTGGTATTTTCTTCCTAGTCCATATTTACTGTTTGCCCCTCAGTATCTGACTGTACCAAGTTTTTGTTTGTTGATGAGTCTTGGCTTGGTGCAGTATGGTTTGCCTCTTCCTACCATTCTTTACTCTGGTCTGTTTTGGGATGTGGCTGGGCATCCTGTATCAGGGGTTACGCATTTCTTGCGGCGCTCTCCATTCCCATTTTGGTTGTACCAGTCAAGTCAACTGGGCAGATGTGATGGCTTCCTGGTGTGAACTCTGCCACAAAGTCTGCCAAAGCTTGGGTTTTTATTGCGGTTCTAGGTTGAAACTTGATGTCAAACTGTCCCAACTCCACTGCCCACTTCAAGATTCGCCCAGAAAAGTTCGCCCTCTCAAACAAAGCTTTTAAAGAAAAAGCTGTGAGGACGATTATGGTGTGGGCGTGGAAGTAGTGCGACAGTTTCCTAGAGGCCATCATCAGGGCTAAGGCCAGTTTTTCCAATGGTAAGTACTTGGTTTCTGCGCCCAGTAGGGTCTTGCTGACATAAAAGATGGGCAGGTGTTGGATTCCTTCCACTCTGACCAACACCGCGCTGACTGCGTGTTGCAAAACTGCCAGGTACAAAAAGAGTTCTTCTCCAAGTATTGGGGTTACTAGCAACGGTGGAGAAGACATGTATTCTTTCAGGCTTTCTAGGGCGCAGTCGCATTCTTCATCCCACTCAAACTTGGCTTTTAGTGCTTGGAAGAATGGTCGACATCTGTCTAACGATCGACTTATGAAACAGTTGAGTGCAGCTGCCATGCCAGTGAGATGCTGCACTTCTTTTACTGAGTTGGGCCTCTCTAGATCCTGAATTGCTTTGATCTGAGAGGGGTCTGCCTCTATACCTCGGTTGGTCACCAGGAAGCCTAGGAATTTGCCAGATCCTACACCGAATGCACACTTGGATGCATTAAGGCGCAACTTGTTCTTCTTCAGGATCTGAAACATCTCATCTAGGTCCCTGAGATGGTCATTCTCATCCTTGCTTTTGACCACCATATCATCTATGTATGCCTCCATTGTTCTGCCTAACAATGGTTTAAACATCTTGGTGACCATCCGTTGGAATGTTGCCCCTGCGTTTTTTAGGCCAAAGGGCATGACCTTGTTGCAATACAGTCCTCTTGGTATTGTAAAGGACGTGACCTCCTGGTCCGGTTCATACATAGCGATCTGATGGTATCCTCTGTACGCATCAAGAAAGCTAAGTCGATTGTATCTTGCCGTTAGGTTTACCAGTTGGTCTATTCGTGGTAAGGGAAAGCTATCATTTGGGCATACCTTCTTGACTGTTTTGTAGTCTACGCAGACACACCATTTTCCATTTTTCTTTGGCACCACTACTGTATTGGATATCCACTTGGGATAGTGCACTTCTCTGATAGCTCCTGCCTCTAGAAGGTTTCCCACTTCTTCCGCCACTATCTCGGTGTGGTGGAGTGCTGATCTGCGAGTGCACTGTATAATTGGTCTGGCAGTTGGGTGGACATTTAATTGGTGACAGATGAAGTTTGGGTCAATGCCAGGCATGTTATACGGCGTCCAGGTGAACACTTCGATGTTAGAGGTCAAGAACTTCATAACCTCTATTCTCTCAGTGCTGGATAATGACGAGCCGAGCAAAAAGAACTTTTCTGGGTTTTTTTTATCTATCCTTACCCGTACCAAGTCTTCTACCACCTTCTGTTCAGCTGCTTTGCCAACATCTGCGAATAGCTCATTGCTCTCAGGTTCTTCCACCATTTGTACATACCCTTTGGCAGCTCGGCTGCCATTTACTGTGACGAAGCACTGCTTGAACATAATTTGGTCTCCATAGACCTCTTCAATTACTCTGGCTTCGTTGGGGAACCGTAATACTTGATGGTAGGTTGACGCTACCGATCGCATGGCGTGCAACCATGTCCTTCCCAAGATAATGTTGTAAGTGGAAGGGACTTTCAATACTCAGAATTCCACCTGCTTCGTCATGCTTCCTGCCCTGACTGGGAGGATTATCTTGCCTACTGGCCACTCTGGCATTGAGTTGAATCCGATTAGGGGAGATGTTGCAGGTGCCAAGTCTTTGTCCTCCAGTTTCAATTGTTTGAAGGTTTCGTAATACATTATCTCACACGAGCTTCCTTAGTCGATCAAAATCCGTTTGATGTCGTAATCCTTGACACGGAGTGTGACGACTAGTGCATCATTGTGAGGGCAATATATCCTTGCCAAGTCCCTGTCAGAAAAAGATAAAACATTCGTGGCTTCTGTTCTCCCATTTTTGATGGCAGGTTGTGCACTTAATACCTCCCTTAAGTGCTCAGCCTTCTTGATCATTCCCCTAAGCTCACATACTCGCTTAGGTTCGAATACCCCATGTATTACGTTAATCATGCCTTGAGGTGGGGCGTCGATCGGCATTCCGTTTGGGTGATCATGGTTCTGGGGGGCTGGCTGTGTCCCTTCTTCTATGTATCGGTCCAGGTGCCCAGCTGCCACTAACTCCTCTAAGTGCTGTCTCAACGGCGTGCAATTCTCTGTGTGGTACCCCTTTTCATTATGGAAGGTACATCGGGATCCTTCGTCATAGTCTTTTTGTGTTTCTCCCAACTTAGCTGGCCATTGGACGAAAGGTTCATCACGTATCTCACTGAGAATTCGGTAGATTGGTTTTTTGAACACCGTGGTAATGGCAGTGCGAACTCTTAGCCACCTTTTGTCTGGATCCTCTTTGTTGGCCTGTCTGCCTCGCCCATTCCTGCTTGGTCGTTCTACCGTGTTGACTTTTGCCGAAGTCTTTTTATCTGGTGTTGCTGTCGTGCTAGATTTTGCCTTAGCATGGGCACTATCCTCTTCCACACGAATATGTTGGTGCACTCTCTCCATTAAGGCCTCCATCGTGAGAGGAGGCGTCATAGTAATTGAATCCCTCAATTTGTTGCCGACCGGCAGGCCCTGTTTGTATTGTGCGATAGCGAGGTTTGTAGGACAATCTCCTATCTGGTTGAAAGTTTCCCAGTAGCGACTATTGTAGGACCTCAATGTTTCTTTGTCGCCCATGTCAATGGTGAGTAGTGATCAATCTCCACTGGAGTCTTGGTGTTCGTTCTAAACCTTGTCACGAACGCCTCTACCAATTGCGCCCAGGAGGCGATGCTGCCTTCTGGTAGCCTTTCGAACTAGGTTAAACCTAGGTCGCCATGGCTTGATGGGAAAATGATGCACATTAAAGCCTCGTTCCGTCGGTATACTGCCATAACCTGGCGAAAGTGGCTCAAGTGCATATAGGGGTCCGTCTTCCCCTCATAAGTGGTGAATTTGGGCTGGAGAAAGCCCAAAAGTAGTGGTGTGTTCTCAATTGCCGGAACGAACGGCGAGGTCTGCAGCCTTGCTAATGCTTTGTCTGTCGGTTCGTAAGCAAGGCGCGGTATTGGCATTCCTACCTCGACGCTCCCATGCATCTGAGGAGCCAACCACTGAAGGGCTGAAACTCTGCGTGGGTCGCGCGCCCTGGTATCTTCCTTCCATCGTGCCCTTTCTTCTAGCACAGTTCGCAAATCTGATGATCTAGGCAACTCCGTCTGCCTGGATGACGTCTGGTGCGTGCGCGAGGGTCGATAGGTGCTTCCCTCAGTATATGATCTCTCAGTTCTCGTTCTCTCAGACCTGGAGTAACGAGTCCTGGGAGTTCTTGACTGAGTGTCGCCTGTTCTCAGGCTCCTACTCTCTGCTTACGATGGTGTGGTATGCCTACCACGATCTTCCGAGTGGCGAGGAGGCGTGTTGCTTTTGCGCCCCTCTCCTGTCGCCACCCATTTTCCTTTGATTTGGCGCTTCATAGACTCCATGTCTGCCGCCATCTTCCTTATTAACTCGTCTTGTTCCTTTATGCGATCCTCCAGAACTTGAGGATCGATCCTCCGCCTTTGTCTTTCAGGACTTTGAGAGCGACGGGGGCTGTTAGCCCGCCTCCCCCTTGCATCTCTCTGGGGGTTCTGTCGCTGGGGCTCTAAATCCGCCATGGGAGGGATAGAAAGCAAACCTTCGCGCCTCCCACCCCTCTCTGGGGTTTGTCCGTCGATAACGGACTGCGACAAATCTTCATTGTGCGCCATTACTTCCAATTAGAGAGGAAAAACTTGATCAAGAGGTTTTGTTCTTTCTGGTTTTCCCACAGACGGCGCCAATTGTACGAGTAAGAAATAATGTTCTCGTATAATCCTGTTGATCAAGTCTGCGCTCCTCCAAACGTCGTCGTTTTACTCCCTGAAAACACAAACGTGAGCTAGCCGGCGGGTGTGTGCCGGATACCTCTCCGATGCCTAAGTCAGCAAAATAGACAAATAGACAAAAGCTCTGTGTATTCAAGAATCAAAGTTGTGTTACCTCTCCATAGGTGATGTTATGAGCTTTTATAGGTTCCGTGTGGCACAATCCTAGTAGGACTCTTATTCCTCCATGTAGAGTCCTCCTAGGAATCACACTCCTGAAAGATAATGCTTATCTTTCAACACCCCCCTCACTGCTTAAACCAAGTGAAATGGTTTTACCTCGATAGTATGACAAAACGACTGAGCTAACATGGCCATGCTAACCTGGCAAAACTGACCAAGCTCTTACTAGCTTGGTTCTTCCCTTCATAGCTTGTACCTCGGTTTCACCTGTTGAGACTGAGCTAACCATAGCAAGCTTGGACCGAGCTAATCAAGAGCAAGGTCCTGAGGATGGCTCAAAATACCTTGGCTCAGATTGGTGTGACCGAGCTAATTGTTGCCACTCTGACTGTAGTGACCAAGCTAACTACAAGGCTCTTTCGCACCGAGATAGCTACCAGGCCTTTTTACTCAGCCCTTCTTACAACTCGGCCCAATTTACTCATAAATTACCCTCTCATCTACTATTAGATTTTTTGGGATTTTCATAATAGTAGTACCTTTTCACTTATAAACTATGATTATAATGGTCTATTAGTAGACTAAGCCCTCGTTGGAGAAGAAAAAATTTAAAGTTTTTTTTATTAAAATAGTTATAAAAAATAAAATTAATTAAAAAATTAATAAGACAAAAGGTTACATCTAAATTATAATTATTTCATTTTTTTTTCTTATAAAAGTTAAAAAAATCAAAAAATCTATCCTAAATAAGATTTTTTAACTCCAAACTAAAATAAACAAAAAATTAAAAATCCAAAAAACCAACCCATCCAAACGAACCTAAAGCGATTCCATTATTATCACCGTCATTTTCTACTATTTTACGCAAGTAAAATGTTTACTTGAAATACTTATTACATTATTGGGCAATCTACTTGTTTGGACCACCACATATTTATAAAACTACAAAGATTTAATTTACTTAGAAGGAAGCTCATCTTTAAATTCGAATTATTTTTCATACCCAACTTCTTTGTCTTCTACGAATAATTCAGGTCTTTCAAAGTGTAAACAGTAAACATAACCCCTCACACTATCAATAAACAAATTATCAATACATTAATTCAACGTACAAATAGTAAACAAATAATAATAATTCTATCATTACTCTCAAACTTCTAGAATATTAAAAACAACAAAAAGAAAAGTTTACGAAAATACAAAAATTTAAAAAACCCACACACATTTTTATTGAATACTTGAAAATTACAAACCCACCACCATCCACCACCTGTCACCACCAGCCACCCGCCACCCACCCGCCATTACCACCAACCACCTATCACCACCACCACCACCACCACCACCACCCACCCGCCACCCCGCCACCCACCTGCCACCCGCTACCCGCCACCCACCACCACCACCACCACCCACTCGCTACCACTTACCACCCGCCACGGTCACCCACCTACCCACTCACCCACCACCACCACCGCCACCCGCCACTTACCCGCCACCACCTGCCATCCGCCACCCACCACCCGCCGCCACCACCACCACCCACTCGCTACAACCCACCATGCGCCACCGTCACCCACCACCACCACCACCACCACCTGCCACTACCCACCACCACCCGTCATCCGCCACCCACTTGCTACCACCACCCACCACTCGCCGCCACCACCACTACCACCACCACTCACTCGCTACCACCCACCACCCGCCACCGTCACCCACCCACCCACCATCACCACCCGCCACCACCCGCCACCACCCACAATCACCCGCCATCCGCCACCCACTTGCCGCCACCACCATCGCCACCACCACCCACTCGCTACTACCCACCACCCGTCACTGTCACCCACCCACCCACCACCACCATCCGCCACCTACTCGCTACCACCCACCACCACCCGCCATCCGCCACCCACCTGCCACCATCACCCACTACCTGCCACCACCGCCACCACCACCCACTCGCTACCACCCACCACCCGCCACCGTCACCCACCCACCCATCACCACCACCCACCCGCCACCACTCACCACCACCAGCTACCCACCACCCACCACCCACCACCCACCACCCACCGTCACCACTTTCTACCACCGTCTTCCGCCGCCATTTGTCATCACTTGCCATTTCTCACTCTTTTTTATATTTTTAAATTTTTTTAAATATTTTGTCAATTACCAAACGCGTTTGTAGTTTATGTTTTTTTTAAAATAAACAAAAAATAAACAAAAACCAATTTATAAAATTTTTGTAAATATAAACTGAAAACGTAAACGTTACCAAACACACCCTAACTATTTCGTTTTCAATTTTCAATGTTCAATTTATATTTACAAAAATTTAAAAAACTGTCATAAAAACTTGTTTGATAATTTTTTTAGTTTATAAATTGTTGTCTCAGTTTATAAATTTGAGAAAAAAACGTAAATTCAAAAAATGAGTTTACGTTGATTTTTAAATATAAATTTAAAAATTTTGCTAACAAAATTTTTTTTCAATTATTTTTTTTTTCAATTAATTTTTTTTCCAACTAATTTTTTTTTTCAATGAATTTTTTTTCTATAATAACCGATGGGGCAATTCGTAATGCTACTTTAAACCTTAAGGAGGGGATTGTAATTTCTAAAATATGAGGGGTGTCAATGTAATTTACCCAGTGAGAGTAAAATTGGTATTTAAAAAAAATTAAATTGCTGAGAAGAATCTGTAATGAAACTTTAAACCATAGGAAGGGTGATGTAATTTCCAAAAGGTAAGGGAAAAATTGTAATAAATATAAACCTCCGGGGGTGTCAGTGTAATTTACCCTTAACTTTTTCTTGTTTAGTTCTATAAAATTCTTGACTAGTACACAACTTATATCATAAGACCACAAATGGAACCATCTGGGTATAGATACAATCCATTTTTGTGACTGTACCAAAGGGTTAAAAAGAAAAAGAAAAAGTTAAAAACGTGTTTGGAAATCATGTTTTCATAAGCATATTTCATTTTATAAGTGTGTTTGTCAACCACGTTTTATTAATTGATGCGACAATCAGTAAAATCTTAATTAAAAGTGTGTTTTCTAAACATGTTTTCATGATTTTGTTTATTTTGTCTACCTGAATCACAAAAATGCTGAAAGTGTGTTTACAAAACACGCTTTAGCTTAGTTTAGAAAATTCGGCCAAACTAAACTTAATTTGGAAAATAAATTAGTATAGGAGCTTAGTTTGAAAAAAAAAAAAAAACCCCAATATTATTAGACTAAAGTGATTCTATTATTACCACCATCATGTCTACTATTAGATTTTTTGGGATTTTCATAATAATAGTACCTTTTCACTTATAAACTATTATTATAATGGTCTATTAGTAGACTAAGCCCTCGTTGGAGAAGAAAAAATTTAAAGTTTTTTTTTGATTAAAATAGTTATAAAAAATAAAATTAATTAAAAAATTAATAAGACAAAAGGTTACATCTAAATTATAATCATTTTATTTATTTATTTTCTCACAAAAGTTAAAAAAACCAAAAAATCTATCCTAAATAAGATTTTTAACCCAAACTAAAATAAACAAAAAATTCAAAATTCAAAAAACCAACCCATCCAAACCAACCTAAAGTGATTCCATTATTATCACCGTCATTTTCTACTATTTTACGCAAGTAAGTAAATGTTTACATGAAATAATTATTACACTATTGGGCAATCTACTTGTTTGGACCACCACATATTTATAAAACTACAAAAATTATAATTTACTTATAAGGAAGCTCGTCTTTAAATTCGAATTATTTTTCATACCCAACTTCTTTGTCTTCTACGAATAATTTTCAGGTCTTTCAAAGTGTAAACAGTAAACATAACCCCTCACACTAAATCTATCAATAAACAAATTATCAATACATTAATTCAACGTGCAAATAGTAAACAAATAATAATAATTCTATCATTACTCTCAAACTTCTAGAATATTAAAAACAACAAAAAGAAAAGTTTACGAAAATAAAAAATTTAAAAAACCCACACACATTTTTATTGAATACTTGAAAATTACAAAATACTTGCAAGATTACAAGAAAGATAAAGATGACTACTTTTGCTCATTTCTTCTCTCTATAAGACTACATTTACCAAATGCAATTCACACTCTTTTATAGACATATTGCAGATTTTAACTTAGAATTTGAAATATAAAGAACTGAAAGATAAATTAAGGTTCTTGCAACAAGATAATAAATCTTTTATAAATTTGAATTATTGAAATTAAAAGACAACAAAAAAACATAGTGGTATCTCTACTAGGTATGATCCATTGTTAGTGTGTATTCCAATCACTTTAGTTTTAGTTATCTTGTAAATCACATTGTTATGTCTTCAACTTGCAAGATTCCTATCCTATTTTTTAGAGATACAAATGTCCATCTTTTTCATTGAATTTTAATGAATTCGGGCCCCTCACTCCCAAATAGTAGAAGAGAAATCTAGTACCTTAATTATTTATTCTTCAAGCATTTGGAGCATTTCCTATACTTTGTCATATACCAGTTTGGAGGTTTTCATAATTTAGGATTACAATTATATCATTTTGGTAGCATATTTGTTTATCATGTTGAAGAATACTGTCTAATATGTTATGAAAAATACGAGCCTATCAATTTTTTCAACAATTGGGTCATAAAATTTTCACTATTTTTCATTTTTCTTGGAGATTAAATTTGTACAAGATGAAGGATAGAGTAATTAAATTTGAGTAGGTTGACAAAATTGAATATAATATTTTCAGCTATAATAGACACAATTTGTGTCGTAATAATTCTTGGACTTACTCTCATAACTGCAATAGCTTATTTAATTATTGCTAGAAATTTATTTAAGCTTCGAAAATCATCTTTGTCGATCTTCACAGTTTCAACAATTTCAAATTCAATCCATTGTATATTAATTTTATTCACTAATACCACAAGACTCGGCCATTGATGACCCCAATTTAGGGAATTGACTAAAAATGACATACAGGCTTGGCAATCTTCATAAAATTTTCAATAAGATCTTGCGGAAATTTTTATTTTTATTTTTATTAAATATAGAAATTCTTTTTGAGAAAATTGTTGAAAAGTCAAATCTAACAATTGTCTAAGACATTAGGTTTAGTGGATATTTTTTGTTGGTGAGGGATTCACCCTTTGTGAAATAGTTTGATGAGAAGTCCATTTATTATTTTAGAAGACATTTTGTTTTCAATTTTACCCTTAATATATCTGTTGAATTTTTTAATTATCTGTTTAATTTTTTAATAGGAGATTTATTAGGAAATTTTTTTCAAGTACTTATATTCCAATTAGTCTATAATATATTTTGGTATTTCAATAAGTCCTATTATTTGGACATTTGGCCCACCAAATCCTAATTCGCATATTTAAGGTATATTTTGGACAATTTTAACCTTACAAATATTTTTTGAATACTTAGCAACTTGGTGATATAATCATTCATATTTGACAGTGTGAATGTTCACGTTGATAGTGTGAACATTCACATTGACAGTGTGAATGTTCACATCATGAAACATTCATGTTGTCAATATAAATATTATTAGGGGTATTTTGGTAACTATGTCACCCATAAGATTTATTGAAATATAAGAAAATAATTTGGAGTAAGTGGAACATAAGTAGGTGAAGAGAGATTTATGAATAAATATCACTTTTAAATATTTGTTCAAATATTTTATCTGCTTAATTTTTTTGACTATTTGTTTTAATTTTTTTGGCTATTTGTCAAATTTGTATCAATATGTTGGAATATATATCCGCTGAGATTCCTTATCTGTTCAAATATCTATCTAGATTTAATTATCTGTTCAATTTTTAAACTTATCTGTTTAAATCTATTTGTTCAAAAAATTTATTTGTTCAATTCTTTCTATTTGTTCAATTTTTTTTTATCTTTATCTATTCAAATTCTCATACATACACAAATGGAGAGAGAGAGAAAGAGAGAGAGAGAGAGAGAGAGAGAGAGAGAGAGAGAGAGAGAGGTTCTATAATTTTATCCATTCAAAATTCTACATATCTGTATAAAGCTCTCATATACACACTCATATATATATATAAACATTTGTCCAAAAAAATTATTTGTTAACAACAACAAAGAAAATTATCTGTTGAATTAACATGCTAAATTCTCTCTTACAATGGCACGCCCTCCTGAGGTCATAACATGCCCAAAGTGTGAATGACGTACAAAAGATAAAGCAAAAATGAAATACCAAATAAGTACATCACTGTAATAGAATCACCCAATATGAACTCCTTTGTTAACTAATAACAAAATTATGTTCTTTAGCCACAAAATTATAATTAAATAGAGAGAGAAACAATCATTAACAACCTTTATTTCTCTGGGAGGGAAATCTTTCACCAGCAAAGGCTTAAAGCTTAGAGGTAATGGAGAAACACCAAACTGGAGAACAACAGCTTCATCAAAAGATTTTATGGATTCCTCATTGATGCTTTGCTTGGTGCGGTTTGCCAGCTAAAAGATGATCCTATAGCTGTCACTCCCTTATAAAAATCCCATAAAATACCAAATTGCCTAGAAGTCTGTTTTTCTTCAAAATATGAATGAATTCCCAGACTTTCAAACAAAGAAAAAAAATTGAAAAGTGAAAATTTGAACAGATAAAAGGGTTCTATCTCCTCCGTGAACAACTCGAAGAAGACAATCCCGATCTCGATGAGTTCGGCGCATGCTTAGGGTTCTTGAGCCAATAAGCTTATTTTTCTTCCTCCAATTTGCATCAACGATCTCAAATCTACATCAACGGCCTTCGATTTGCATCGCCGTGAAGAGATCGTAAAAACCCTAGATAAGAAGAGAGAGAGAGAGAGAGAGAGAGAGAGAGAGAGAGAGAGATAATGGGTTTTGAGATTTGTTTTTGAACAGATAGATTGTATGTTTTATATGTAGGGTGGGTATTCTGGTCATTTTGCAACATCTTGTCCTTATGGACATAATATTTCAACGTTAGACCTTTGGGCAAAGAAAATCCTTTGGATTTATGGACCAAGTGCCCATTCTTTTTTTTCTTTCCTCTATTATTTCATCATCACTATGTTTTATATAAAGTTCTTTTTTTTGAAAACCTAGCATAATCAGTGATCATACTAATAATTTTACATAGACTTTTTCTTTATCATTTTGCTATACAAATAAAAAATATTTTAGAAGTTTTTTTTTTCGCTTTCTAGTCCTAATTTAGGATTATAAAATGATTTTTCAATTGTAGAAGAGGTTTCTACACTCTCTTTGTTTGATCCATCAAGTGCGGAGGTTAATTATTCCATTCTTTGTGTGAATTTTTTATTTCAAAATTCATAATCTTTCATTTTGTTATCATGATTCATCCATACAGGCTTTGCAAGCAAAATTCTTTTTTAAAATCTTCGTCTTGCAAATTTTTGCTTGGTGAACTGATTTGTTACAAGTCCAACAGACATAAAACCATTGTTGGCATCCATATAGTCTACTTTGACTCACATTTCTAAAATATTTTTCTCAAATAAGTTTTAAAACATTTATTATATGTTTTGGAAATGAAATGTTTAGAAATTAAGAAAAAAATAACATATTTCAGGCCATTTTTTATGGAAATATATTATTTTCATTTATGTGTTATGCTATTTCAGCATATTCGAAACTACAACTCTAGTATCTACATATTTGTTCTTTAGATTGATTATAAGGTGTTGTTTTTAATACTACTCCCCAATCACGTTATCAACCCAACAAATAGGGCCGAGAAAATTTGTACCTAGAGGTTGAAAGTTAGAGATTTAATTAGGATGAGGGACTGCTTTCCACTCCCTAATGAAGGGCCTTGCCTCTTTGTGGAATGCTTTCAACTATTTCAATTACTTCATCCATGAATCATTTAGCCATTGATGGAAGAGAAGAAAAAGTACAATTGGTAAAGATAAAGGATACAGATGGAGGATGAAAGAATCTACCAAAGTTTCAAAAAAATAAGCAAAGTTTGTGAAGAAGATGAAGAGTTGCAGTTATTCCATAGTATAACTAATCTTTAATTATGTTGATGTGGGGATATGTTGACGCCTAATTAAATTATCCAATAAAAATAGGACACGTGGCAATCCAATCACTCTCAAAATAGATGTTGTTAGGTCCTATCTGGTCAAAATCCCGCGAACAAAACTCAGTGATTGAGTTGTAATTTTATGTGTTTTTTTGTCTTCCTCGCTCGAGCCAGGAAGTGCTGGCTCGAGCGAAGGACTGTGTCTGGGCAAAACCTGAAAGACATACTTGTGCGCTCGAGCGAAGAACATGGTGGCTCGAGCTAAGAATTGCGTCTACACATAACCTGAAAGAATGTTTTCCTCGCTCGAGCGAAGGGCTCGTGGCTCGAGCGAGGTCACTAGTAGAAATCACGCGAGATGAGCTTCTCGCTCGAGCTAGAGAAGCCTCGCTCGAGCGAGCTTCAGAATCCGAATTTCTCTAAGTGTTTGGTTTCTTTCTGAACTAGGACTCCTTGGTTTTCTATAAGTAGATGGTTTTCTCCTAAAACTAAACTACTTTTTGCCAGATCTGATTCAAGAGTTCTAGAGTTTTGTTTGAAGTTTTCTTCTGAGATTTTTCATAGTTTTTCTTGATGTTCTTGAGAGAGTTCTAAACTTATGCATTGAGATTCATACATCAAGGAGGTTGATTCTTAAAATTCAAGTGAGTTCTCTTCGGTGGATTCCGAAGATTAAAACGTAGAATTCAAAAGGCGTTTGATTCTACGCAGTCGTTAATTCGACAAGTGAAGTTGTGGTGTGGAATCAACTTCAGGATCAGTTCCGTGACGAAGGCGTGGTGAAAGAGTTACAGAAGATTCAGAGACAAATTGACTGGGTTGGGTAATTTGTATGGTATCTTTGTAATCTTTTAGTTCTTCAGTAGTGGATTGATCAGTGGCGGTTCGCCCGTGGTTTTTGATTACAATTGAAGGTTCTTCAATTGTGGTTTTTTCCACGTAAAAAATCGTTTGTGTCGATTTATTGTTTATTCTTAAAAACAGACAATCTAAAATCACTCTCGTAAGTGCTTGATGATTTTAGGTTGAGTGTTTTGATTTGTTGGGATTTGGAATACGTCAATCTTGATCTAATCACGAATCACGTAGGATTTTCAATTGGTATCAGAGCGGGTCACTCTTTGTTTTATCAAAAACTTTGTTTTTTCAAAACTATAGGAGTGTGATTTTGTGTGACTAGTATCATGGATTCTATTCGTGAAGGTAACTCGACTCATAGACCCCCTTTACTAGACGGTACAAACTATTCTTATTGGAAAGCTCGTATGAGAGCATTTTTAAAATCCATCGATGAGAAAGTTTGGCACTGCGTAATCTTTGGGTGGAGTGAACCTACAATCACCGTTAATGGCATTGATATTCCTAAACCCCTTGATAAATGGGACACAATTGATTACCAGAACTCGAGTTGGAACAGCAAGGCTCTCAACTCCCTCTTCTGCTCTGTCACACCTGATGAATTCCGTCGAATTTGCACGTGTGAAATAGCAAAAGAGGCGTGGGATATTCTTGAAACAATTCACGAAGGTACTACCTCTGTTAAAAGATCAAAACTTCAACGTCTCACCTCCGCCTTTGACAGGATATATTGTTTTGATATCTATGCTCTATGCTCTGTGACAGGATATATTGTTTTGATATGATCTGTGCTTTGGACATATTGGATATATTGTTTTGATGTATATGGGATATTTGATGTAGACAGGATTGATGTTGATTGATTTGGATATATGCATGCTTATGATGGTTATTTACAGCTTAATGGATTAGTAGTTTTTCATTTATGATCTATATACAATGAACCTGTCTTGATTTTTTTTACAGTATAATCAATCTTTTCACAATTCTGGTGTGCAGATTGGATGGTTCTCAAGTTTGGATTCATTGTTATCTTTTCATCGAGTTGTAATTTATTAGATTATTGGATGAGTTGTAATTATTTTGTACATTCTTTGAGTTGTAATTGTTTTAGTTAGTTCTTGTGGTCAGGAAAATTGTTTAGAAAGTTTTGTCCGGGTATTGACAAAAGGGAAGATTGTTAGGTCCTATCTGGTCAAAATCCCGCGAACAAAACTCAGTGATTGAGTTGTAATTTTCTGTGTTTTTTTGTCTCCCTCGCTCGAGCCAGGAAGTGCTGGCTCGAGCGAAGGACTGCGTCTGGGCAAAACCTGAAAGACATACTTGTGCGCTCGAGCGAAGAACATGGTGGCTCGAGCTAAGAATTGCGTCTACACATAACCTGAAAGAATGTTTTCCTCGCTCGAGTGAAGGGCTCGTGGCTCGAGCGAGGTCACTAGTAGAAATCACGCGAGATGAGCTTCTCGCTTGAGCGAGAGAAGCCTCGCTCGAGCGAGCTTCAGAATCCGAATTTCTCTAAGTGTTTGGTTTCTTTCTGAACTAGGACTCCTTGGTTTTCTATAAGTAGATGGTTTTCTCCTAAAACTAAACTACTTTTTGCCAGATCTGATTCAAGAGTTCTAGAGTTTTGTTTGAAGTTTTCTTCTGAGATTTTTCATAGTTTTTCTTGATGTTCTTGAGAGAGTTCTAAACTTATGCATTGAGATTCATACATCAAGGAGGTTGATTCTTAAAATTCAAGTGAGTTCTCTTCGGTGGATTCCGAAGATTAAAACGTAGAATTCAAAAGGCGTTTGATTCTACGCAGTCGTTAATTCGACAAGTGAAGTTGTGGTGTGGAATCAACTTCAGGATCAGTTCCGTGACGAAGGCGTGGTGAAAGAGTTACAGAAGATTCAGAGACAAATTGACTGGGTTGGGTAATTTGTATGGTATCTTTGTAATCTTTTAGTTCTTCAGTAGTGGATTGATCAGTGGCGGTTCGCCCGTGGTTTTTGATTACAATTGAAGGTTCTTCAATTGTGGTTTTTTCCACGTAAAAAATCGTTTGTGTCGATTTATTGTTTATTCTTAAAAACAGACAATCTAAAATCACTCTCGTAAGTGCTTGATGATTTTAGGTTGAGTGTTTTGATTTGTTGGGATTTGGAATACGTCAATCTTGATCTAATCACGAATCACGTAGGATTTTCAATTGGTATCAGAGCGGGTCACTCTTTGTTTTATCAAAAACTTTGTTTTTTCAAAACTATAGGAGTGTGATTTTGTGTGACTAGTATCATGGATTCTATTCGTGAAGGTAACTCGACTCATAGACCCCCTTTACTAGACGGTACAAACTATTCTTATTGGAAAGCTCGTATGAGAGCATTTTTAAAATCCATCGATGAGAAAGTTTGGCACTGCGTAATCTTTGGGTGGAGTGAACCTACAATCACCGTTAATGGCATTGATATTCCTAAACCCCTTGATAAATGGGACACAATTGATTACCAGAACTCGAGTTGGAACAGCAAGGCTCTCAACTCCCTCTTCTGCTCTGTCACACCTGATGAATTCCGTCGAATTTGCACGTGTGAAATAGCAAAAGAGGCGTGGGATATTCTTGAAACAATTCACGAAGGTACTACCTCTGTTAAAAGATCAAAACTTCAACGTCTCACCTCCGCCTTTGACAGGATATATTGTTTTGATATCTATGCTCTATGCTCTGTGACAGGATATATTGTTTTGATATGATCTGTGCTTTGGACATATTGGATATATTGTTTTGATGTATATGGGATATTTGATGTAGACAGGATTGATGTTGATTGATTTGGATATATGCATGCTTATGATGGTTATTTACAGCTTAATGGATTAGTAGTTTTTCATTTATGATCTATATACAATGAACCTGTCTTGATTTTTTTTACAGTATAATCAATCTTTTCACAATTCTGGTGTGCAGATTGGATGGTTCTCAAGTTTGGATTCATTGTTATCTTTTCATCGAGTTGTAATTTATTAGATTATTGGATGAGTTGTAATTATTTTGTACATTCTTTGAGTTGTAATTGTTTTAGTTAGTTCTTGTGGTCAGGAAAATTGTTTAGAAAGTTTTGTCCGGGTATTGACAAAAGGGAAGATTGTTAGGTCCTATCTGGTCAAAATCCCGCGAACAAAACTCAGTGATTGAGTTGTAATTTTCTGTGTTTTTTTGTCTCCCTCGCTCGAGCCAGGAAGTGCTGGCTCGAGCGAAGGACTGCGTCTGGGCAAAACCTGAAAGACATACTTGTGCGCTCGAGCGAAGAACATGGTGGCTCGAGCTAAGAATTGCGTCTACACATAACCTGAAAGAATGTTTTCCTCGCTCGAGTGAAGGGCTCGTGGCTCGAGCGAGGTCACTAGTAGAAATCACGCGAGATGAGCTTCTCGCTTGAGCGAGAGAAGCCTCGCTCGAGCGAGCTTCAGAATCCGAATTTCTCTAAGTGTTTGGTTTCTTTCTGAACTAGGACTCCTTGGTTTTCTATAAGTAGATGGTTTTCTCCTAAAACTAAACTACTTTTTGCCAGATCTGATTCAAGAGTTCTAGAGTTTTGTTTGAAGTTTTCTTCTGAGATTTTTCATAGTTTTTCTTGATGTTCTTGAGAGAGTTCTAAACTTATGCATTGAGATTCATACATCAAGGAGGTTGATTCTTAAAATTCAAGTGAGTTCTCTTCGGTGGATTCCGAAGATTAAAACGTAGAATTCAAAAGGCGTTTGATTCTACGCAGTCGTTAATTCGACAAGTGAAGTTGTGGTGTGGAATCAACTTCAGGATCAGTTCCGTGACGAAGGCGTGGTGAAAGAGTTACAGAAGATTCAGAGACAAATTGACTGGGTTGGGTAATTTGTATGGTATCTTTGTAATCTTTTAGTTCTTCAGTAGTGGATTGATCAGTGGCGGTTCGCCCGTGGTTTTTGATTACAATTGAAGGTTCTTCAATTGTGGTTTTTTCCACGTAAAAAATCGTTTGTGTCGATTTATTGTTTATTCTTAAAAACAGACAATCTAAAATCACTCTCGTAAGTGCTTGATGATTTTAGGTTGAGTGTTTTGATTTGTTGGGATTTGGAATACGTCAATCTTGATCTAATCACGAATCACGTAGGATTTTCAATTGGTATCAGAGCGGGTCACTCTTTGTTTTATCAAAAACTTTGTTTTTTCAAAACTATAGGAGTGTGATTTTGTGTGACTAGTATCATGGATTCTATTCGTGAAGGTAACTCGACTCATAGACCCCCTTTACTAGACGGTACAAACTATTCTTATTGGAAAGCTCGTATGAGAGCATTTTTAAAATCCATCGATGAGAAAGTTTGGCACTGCGTAATCTTTGGGTGGAGTGAACCTACAATCACCGTTAATGGCATTGATATTCCTAAACCCCTTGATAAATGGGACACAATTGATTACCAGAACTCGAGTTGGAACAGCAAGGCTCTCAACTCCCTCTTCTGCTCTGTCACACCTGATGAATTCCGTCGAATTTGCACGTGTGAAATAGCAAAAGAGGCGTGGGATATTCTTGAAACAATTCACGAAGGTACTACCTCTGTTAAAAGATCAAAACTTCAACGTCTCACCTCCGCCTTTGACAGGATATATTGTTTTGATATCTATGCTCTATGCTCTGTGACAGGATATATTGTTTTGATATGATCTGTGCTTTGGACATATTGGATATATTGTTTTGATGTATATGGGATATTTGATGTAGACAGGATTGATGTTGATTGATTTGGATATATGCATGCTTATGATGGTTATTTACAGCTTAATGGATTAGTAGTTTTTCATTTATGATCTATATACAATGAACCTGTCTTGATTTTTTTTACAGTATAATCAATCTTTTCACAATTCTGGTGTGCAGATTGGATGGTTCTCAAGTTTGGATTCATTGTTATCTTTTCATCGAGTTGTAATTTATTAGATTATTGGATGAGTTGTAATTATTTTGTACATTCTTTGAGTTGTAATTGTTTTAGTTAGTTCTTGTGGTCAGGAAAATTGTTTAGAAAGTTTTGTCCGGGTATTGACAAAAGGGAAGATTGTTAGGTCCTATCTGGTCAAAATCCCGCGAACAAAACTCAGTGATTGAGTTGTAATTTTCTGTGTTTTTTTGTCTCCCTCGCTCGAGCCAGGAAGTGCTGGCTCGAGCGAAGGACTGCGTCTGGGCAAAACCTGAAAGACATACTTGTGCGCTCGAGCGAAGAACATGGTGGCTCGAGCTAAGAATTGCGTCTACACATAACCTGAAAGAATGTTTTCCTCGCTCGAGTGAAGGGCTCGTGGCTCGAGCGAGGTCACTAGTAGAAATCACGCGAGATGAGCTTCTCGCTTGAGCGAGAGAAGCCTCGCTCGAGCGAGCTTCAGAATCCGAATTTCTCTAAGTGTTTGGTTTCTTTCTGAACTAGGACTCCTTGGTTTTCTATAAGTAGATGGTTTTCTCCTAAAACTAAACTACTTTTTGCCAGATCTGATTCAAGAGTTCTAGAGTTTTGTTTGAAGTTTTCTTCTGAGATTTTTCATAGTTTTTCTTGATGTTCTTGAGAGAGTTCTAAACTTATGCATTGAGATTCATACATCAAGGAGGTTGATTCTTAAAATTCAAGTGAGTTCTCTTCGGTGGATTCCGAAGATTAAAACGTAGAATTCAAAAGGCGTTTGATTCTACGCAGTCGTTAATTCGACAAGTGAAGTTGTGGTGTGGAATCAACTTCAGGATCAGTTCCGTGACGAAGGCGTGGTGAAAGAGTTACAGAAGATTCAGAGACAAATTGACTGGGTTGGGTAATTTGTATGGTATCTTTGTAATCTTTTAGTTCTTCAGTAGTGGATTGATCAGTGGCGGTTCGCCCGTGGTTTTTGATTACAATTGAAGGTTCTTCAATTGTGGTTTTTTCCACGTAAAAAATTGTTTGTGTCGATTTATTGTTTATTCTTAAAAACAGACAATCTAAAATCACTCTCGTAAGTGCTTGATGATTTTAGGTTGAGTGTTTTGATTTGTTGGGATTTGGAATACGTCAATCTTGATCTAATCACGAATCACGTAGGATTTTCAGATGTAACCTCAACTAAACCCAAGAAGAAATGTGGTTGATTATGAAAAAGTATTTTAGCATTAAGATACATGGAAAAGAGCGGTAGTTGTTGAGGAAATTTGATTTCAAATAGAATGAGGAAAGCACATATCAAAGTACAACACATGGAAGAAGATCATGGAGTCGTGCAAAGCAGTACTGTGTTTATAAATAGTTGTTTGATTAAAGGTTCCTTCCTTCATCAAACTCTGTCAAACCAAAATTTAATTTAATTTGTACTTTAAGTTTATTGTGTTTCGAAGGGGTATGAGTAGTGGTAAGATACAATTTTCATTGATCAAGTACAATTATATATTTTCTTTAATTTCTTTGCAATCATTTTTTTTCTTAATTGGTTCTTCCATTGACATTTATTATTAATGGTCTTCTTCACTGAGGTAAAAGAACTTTAAGCACATTCACCTAGTTTGTTTGGTTTAAACTAAATATGTAAAAATTATTCGTTCTTTGTTGACATGCGCAAAATTCTTTTTTTTTCATTCGAAGGAAGAAATAAGCTAACAAAATTACAATAATGAAAAAAGAAAAAATTTAAATATAGGCACCATACTGTTTGTACTAAAAATGACTAGTCAATTAGAGGTTGCCACGTGTACCGTTGGTGACTAAAATTAGGTAGCTTTAGCATTTCAAATGATGACAGATTTGTGGGGATTTGATAGCTAAAGTGTAATCATGGCTTGATCTGATCAAATCCCTAGATAGTAGGAACAAGACCACATGGAGATCTTTTAAATATATATGGTTGAGTAAATGCATCGAGTTGGACACATAGAATTAATCCAAATGAGGAGGCAACCAGTACCCAAGCCATCCGCCGGTCAGAATTTAAACTCTCTAACGGCTCCTTTATTTAAGGCATTACTTTGACCAAGGTGGGACATTGTCACTCATCCAAAGGCCCAGCCCTTTCACCTAACGACTAAGATTGAAAGGAGGATTTAGTTTGCCCTATCCTTGGGGAACACTCTTATAGTTTGCTAAGAAGATAGAAGATGATGGGACAGATGGTAGTTCAGGAGGCAATCTAGCAACCTACTATCTAGAGTTAGTAGAGATCATCCAGGAGGAAGTTACTAATTTCCAAGAGGTAGTTTGTGATTCTCAGGAGGACATAGCATCTATAAATAACTCACTTGAAGATAGAACAAAGCCCACTCAACTAATCAATCAAATCAACATATTACAAAGCATCAGTGGTTTTTAGACCTAGTTTAACATAGTTTAGCTCTTGAAAGACATCTTTGCCATAATTCAGTCCTAGTTCTTGACATCCGTGTCAAATTAATTATTTTTTGGCCATCATTGGCATTGTTTTGAGGTCTAAGTTGTGCTTACATTCCATTTGTAACTCAATTTTATATTCTTCAAACTGTTCTTGCACTTTTTGTACGTTTAATCCACTTGAATATATAAAGTTGGTGTTTTTGTGTTTATTTCCTTTTGTCCATCTTTCTTCCTGATTTTTCAAACTCTTAGGAGATTTTAAGTCCTCTTCATTGACGCAAAACAAGAACCAAGAGGTTTTTATCCCCTTGGACCTTAAACAATCTCTTATTTTAGAAGTCACACATAAGTTTTCTTAAGTTTTCAATGTGGTGGGACAAGTCTTACAAGGAAACCCACATTTTATTCTTTAATTGTCCATTTCAAGAACCCAAAAACGACGTCAACTTCCCATTCACTCATAAATAGTTTTGATGCACCGTCTTCACTGTGTGACTTGCCATGCGGCAAGGAACACGTCACCTCTTTGGACCCACCCTAAAAGACGTTTGGGACCCACTCAAGTTTGGGCTCAAAGTTGGCCCAAAATAAGCCTATAAAACCATAATTCCAACACTTCTAGCAACATTTTTCCAACAATTTTTTAACAAAAATAATGTTCATCTCTACCACATCACTACTGTCACCACCTACTTAGATCTGGTAGCAACAACACAAAGAGAGAGAGAGAGAGAGAGAGAGAGAGAGAGAGAGAGAGATGATGAGGAAAAATAAATCTTAAAAAAAAAACGTTCACATCAGTTTTTTCTGTCACGGATCAAACAAGATTAATAAAAAATCAAAGATACATTCATTAATAAATTTATCATTCAATGATTTGTAAAAAAATTATAGACACGAAATCTAACTTATCCACTCATTCATACTCACACTCACTTACTCGCAAGACACCCCCCCTCCTATACATATATACAAAATAAGATGGATTGATAAATTTATCACAGTTAAATAAATTTGCAGCAGATCTATTTTGAGAAACAAAAGGACAAAGAGAGAGACATAGAGGAGAGATGATGGGTGAGATCTGAAAAAATACTGTTGTTTGAAGTCGTTTGAAGTCATTTGAAGTCGATTTCACCGTTAAAACAACTACATCGGTGTAGACTAGAACTAGATTGGTGGATCAACGATGGTAAAGTAGAGATTGGGGACGTAGATTGTAGATCAGTGATGGTGGAAGTGGTTAGTAAACATTGGTGGTGGATCGGAGATGTTGGATTGTAGATTGGTGGTGGTAGCCAATGAACGATGACAATGCACAGTGACAATGGTGTGGCTAATGGACGATGGTGGTTAGCAATAGTGACGGTGGTGATAGGCAGAAAAAAGAAGAAGAATAAAAAATAGAAAAGAATATGAAAGAACTTGATGTATGAGAATTTAACGAGGAAAACATAGATATAGTAGGAGTTATTGGTGTATTCAAAAAGTCAATAGACTTGTAGGTATTTAAGTCTCCTTAACGAGACTAACTAGAAAACTTATTTATATGGTATTCAATTATTCTACTGTGATAATGCGGTGGTGCTACATGCACTAATTAATATATACATTAGTGTACCAACTAGTATTATGCCATTATTATTGACCCTACCTATTATACAAATTACAAATACTCAAAACCTTTAAAATTATATCACATCATCTGTTAGTATACTAGTTAATACTGTTAGACTTATTTATTTTAATGATTTATTTAATTATGTTTTAATTTATTTGGAAGAGAAAAATAGAATCAAAATTTATTTTGATAATTTATTTGAAAGAGAAGAATAGAATCAAAATACATTTTAATGATTTATTTGAAAGAGAAAAATAGAATCAACATTTATTTTAATGATTTTATGTTTTAATTTATTTGAAAGAGAAAAATATAATCAAAATTTATTTTGTCCCATTATTTTTCACCTAAACCTTTATCCTAAATATTGTTAGAATATATTTAATATTTGATTAAATCAGGAGTTCAAACAGTCCAAAAATAGATGTTCAAACAGCCCAGCACAACAGCAGTTTAAAAGGTTCAAGTAGAAGATATTCAAATTTGTAATGATGGAGTGGAAGATATTTAAATTAGTAATGATGGAGTGGAAGATTTTCAAATTAGTAATGATGGAGTACAACGGCTATAAATGACTATAAATTCAAATGAATACAACGGCTATAAACGACAATAAATTCAAATGAATACAACGACTATAAATGGCTATAAGTTTTATTATATATACCAAAGCCTCTAATGTAAACAAGTAACAAAAAAATCAGAAAATATTCTTTGATCTATAATCACTCACATCTATTGTCTGAAAAATTTTCTTAGGAGTGTTCTTCAATTTTTGTTTATATCCTCTCTCAGAAATTATACACTGAGCCTTATAGCATTAAGCTCTTCTTTCCTGTATGAGGTTTACAAAAAAACCAAAGCTTCATTTTTATATCTATCTTTGAGAGATAATTATTGTAGCTTTATGTAAAAGCAAAAAACACATTCTTTTCAACCTTGTAAAAGTGTAGTACACTCAGTATTCTTGACTTAGAAAGTCTGTGTAAAATCTGTGGAGGATTGTTCTATCTGTGAAAAGGTTGCTAGCACCCTGTGAAGCTAGAAGATAGTGGAAAATCTCAAGTGAAGCTTGAGGAGTGGATGTAGGCTTGGTTGAAGCCGAACCACTATAAATCTGTTTGTCTCCTCTTCCCTAATCTTTTTACTTTCCTACTACTGCTATATCTATCTAATATTCATGTGCTAATTATTTGATTTACCCTGTATGTTAGTTATACTTCATTGTTATTTGGGGAACTTACTGATAAGTCCCATGTACCAAGTTCAAAACCCAGCTAATCCCAAAACAAAATACTTGCACCAATTAGTCCAATACATTTTTAATTGTTACCAAATTTTTTTTTTTTTTTTTTAAAATTTACAGACACTGTTCACATCTTACTACCGTAGGACTTCCGTCAAACGGTCGCCGGAGACTCGTCGGAATGTTCAACATCGCCGGGAAGTCGCCGGAGTATCACCGGGAAGTCGCCGGAGTTTCGCCGGAAGTTCACCGGAGTGTTAAGAATGTTAATGGAAGTCTCCGGAATGTTCAGAACGTTCACTGGACGTTAAGAATATCACTGGAGACTCACCGGAATGTCTAGAATATTGCCGGAAAAAAAAAAAGAATAAATGGATAAATTATAGCAAAAAAAACATAGCAAAATGTGCTAAATATTAATAAACTAAAAGGAAAAAAAATGAAACGACAAAAAACAGCAACAATAGGGAAAACATATGTTATTTTTCAATTTTTGTAAGGTTCAAGCAAATAATCTCTAAATAGTGATCAAACTGAAAAGTAAGTTTTGAAACTGTAAAATGTTACAGTTTCAAAACAAAAATCTATTAAGCATTTATCCTTATTAATCAAACTGAAAAACATGTTATGAAACTGTAAAATTTTACAGTTTTTATACCATGATTCATTCCAGCACCAAAAAAATTTGAAACTGCAAAATTTTACAGTTTTCACCGCCTGTAACTAAAACTCGAAAACTACTTGTTCAGAATTCGAAAATTTTCTCCATTAGAATAGAAAAACAGAAGTGTATAGCAGAGAAAAAAAAAAAAAAGAGATCGAAGGAGAAAGGCGCATGTAGAGAGAGGATTGTACTCCGGCAACTATTTTTTGTTTAGATCTAGCCAAATCTGATGTAGATCTACTCAGATCTAAGTAGATCCACTCATCTTCTTCGTCGGAAATATATCATCTTCTTCGTCGGAAATATATTATCTTCGTCGTCGGTGAGAGTGAAGTCACGAGTTGATTTCGATGGTTGGCGGTTATCAGTGAACCCCGATCAATGGAGAAAGACATGATCACGGGTCGTCGTCCATGACAAAGACGATGAGAGAAAAATGCAGAAAAAAAAAACGAGAGAGGAAGGGAAGTAAAAAGGAGAGAGAGAGAGAGAGAGAGAGAGAGAGAGGAAAGGACTTTTGGGTGTGCTCAAAAAGTTATGGGATTAAATGGTGTCCACATGTTCCACATGGGACCTGTGGGTAATTTCCCCTTGTTATTTTGCTTGATCATTTACTATTAAGTTCATCATTGTGCTTGTTAATAATTTGTTGTACTAGTAGTTAATTTTATTGGGGTATTATTAATTTTAATTTGTAGAAACCTAATTCACCCCTCCTCTTAAGTTGCTTTTTGGGTAACAAATACATTAATTAATACATATAGCATTATTCGTGATAATGTAGGCCTTACCTTATTTTTTCTCGAATCAATGATTTTATTAGAATAAATGAGAAATTTGTCCAATTCAAAAATAGTAAGGTCCATATTTTTTATTTTTTGGGTACAAACCAAAATAATCTTTGTTTACACAATACAAAATTGTTCTGTTGTGACATTTTTATTTAATGGATCGACTGACAAGTGCCCTAAGAACGTTGGTCAAGATGTAAATATAGTTAGATGTATGAACAAAAATTCATAATAAATGCACACAGATGTTTAGAAAAAAACAATTCATTATTTATTTCTACAATTTTAATATTAATCATGAATGCTTACCATACATTTTTTAAAGACTGTTTTAACCTTTATCTTTTGTAATAATAATAACAATAATAATAATAATAATAATAAAACTAGTTATTTCTATTGAAAATATGAAGTGATCCTTTAATTTTTTTTATTTTTTATTTTTGTCTCTTTTACTTTATAAATTCATTTTTTATTTCTTCAATAAACTCAATGGTTAATTTTTTTTAAACAAAGTATTAAGAAAATAAATATTCAAGATAAAAATTAATTTTGATATGAAAAATAAGTTTAATATAATTGCTAATAATTTTTTTTCTTATAAAAAAAAAGACTTCTTCTTTTCGGTTCAAAATTGATAAACATATTCTCTTCCAAGGTTAAATGAAAAGTTAGATTTGACGTGTAAAAAAATTTAGTAACAATATATGGAGTTTTACTTTATTTTTTTAATTAGATTAAATGAAAAGTTAAGTAAAGTTATTTTTGTAATTTACAATATTATTGATTTGTTTTAAATTGAGTGCTGCTATTAACATCCCATTAATTATTTTGGACCCCCATTTTTTTGACTTTTTTTTAAAAAAGACATCAATAATTTTAAGATATCCAATCTCACAATTAAGCCATACACCCACTACATTATAAGTTAGGGTTTATGAGAGCACCCACCTCCATCACCACCCATCCATCTTCTCTAAATCTAACCTTCAAAACCTACCCACTCTCAAAACCTTGAAAATTCGGCGGTAACAGTGGCAACTATCTGATTACATACACTTCTCCATTAATGACAATGAGTGGAAGTTTTTTCGGTAATCACAACTCTATGAGATGAGAAGAGTAGAACAATAAAAATTCAGAAGAGATTCATAACTTTGATGGTGTTCTTAGCTCAGAGAAGATTGGCCTTATAAGGACAAGTTTTTTGAAAAAAATAGCAAAACTAATAAAAATTGTTTGTCATTTTTTTGGGATTGAACTCCTGAATATATGACTGAAATTTGAGAACACAGGCCTGAATATTGTTTATTTGTTCGGGAATAGGTAACTAAACATTTCTTATTTGTTCGAGAACAGATAACTAAAGCAGTAGCAGAAGCAAGCAAATAAAGGAGGTCGAACCCCCGACTAACCCAGGGGTCGACCAGTGGATGAAATCTTGCCCAGTTTTGATCACACTAAGAGCATACAAGTATAGTGAGACCACGGATAAATGATAGAAAACCAATCAAAGAAGTATAAAAGTGAATTGTGTTATGTGTGTGTGAAAAAAAATAATAGGAAAAAAAAATCAAACAGATTGATAAAGCTTATAATAAAGCAGAGAAAAAAATTTTTAATCACCACAAATGTTTTCTACTTCTTTTGGAAGGTTCCACCATTGTGGGTTTTGTTAGGATTTTGAGAAAGAAGCTTTTTGGGGTGTGGGAGAAGGGGGGATGCATTTGAATAGGTGAAATGTTTATAAGGATAATTTTGGTATTATTTGAGAGAAGACAATTGTTTTAAAAATATTTTACAATTTATAAGTGGGGCTCTAAAAAAATATAAAAAAATCCAAAACAATTGATAAAGTGTTAATAGCAACACCCTTTAAACTACCAATAGGTCCTAATAATTAGACTTAATTCCCATCAAGCCCTATTGAAAATAAGTCTTGGTAAAATTGTCGCTAAAAATAAATTTTTTTGTAACAACTTTTTATATATATCGCTAAAAATTGACAATTAGTGACTTTTTTTTTGTCATGATTTTTATAAATTGTCGCTAAAACTTACAATTAGTGATTTTTTTTATGACAAATTTTTCTCATAAGACCTATTAGACAATAAGTCCACTTATTAGGATCTACACATCAGTACCCCTTACCACTTTGAATGTTAGTTCAAAAACTTTATTAGTGGGCTATTAAACAATATTATCTATTATTATTTATTGTACTTTAACAATCGTTTATTGTACACACGTACCATTGGGGCACCTGGTAGCATTTGTTATTAGATTTTGTTAATAAGCATTCTTAGGAAAAAAATTATTTTATACTTTTAGAGTATCACGTGTCTATATTCTCTTACTAATCATCATACATTATGTCTCTTCATGTTTCCTAATCAACCGACACAAAATTATAGAATTTATTTTCTCTACTAATCACAACACCTTAAAACACCACATGACCGGAATCTAGAAGCACCCAATAACCACTCATCCTTAGGATATTAGTTAAGGTTGTATTAAATGAAACCAACTACCTCCACTAATATAGAATTTAGAAAAAATAATGAATGTGTGATTAGGAAGAACTTTTTAAAAATAAAAATAAAAATTGTAATATGACGAAAATATCCTTTCTTTTGAGTCAATTTTTATTTTTATCTTACTTTTTAGGTCATTTTTTTCAATTTTATGTTTGGTTGAAAAAAATAATGTTTTATTTATTTATTTATTTTTTCATTTTTTATTTCAAAATTATTAATTAAACTTATATAATTTAACTTATCTACCACAACGTTTTCAATGAATAACATAAAAAATGTTTTTAAGCCCCACAAACAATGTTTAAGTAATAACATAGAGAATACCATTAGGGTTTAACTTCTTTTAAATTGTTATTTTAATTTGAGAGAGTGTTTGAGTTTGGTAGGTCCATTTTTGATTGATTTCAGTGATCCGAACCATTCACTTTTTAGAACTCGTTAAGTAGAATATTTATGCAAAAAATCAAGATAATTGGACATTAGTAGTTATGTGTTTGAATAATATTTGTTTAAAAAAAATAGATGAAAAATATAATTTCAAGAATAACTATTCATTTTTTATAATATAAATTTGATTCGAACAATAGTTACCGATGTTCGATCATCTTGATTTTTTACATAAATATTTCACTTAACAATTCCTAAAAATGAATGGTTCGGATCACTGAAATCGGTTCCAAAATGGACTTACTAAATCTAAATACTCTTTTAAGTTGAGATGACCAATATGAATAAAGCCCAATTCTTAAAATAAGTCCTTAATATTTTAAATAACAAAACTAAGGGTGATTCTATTTGCACCTAAAAAAATAAGGGTAAATTACCCATAAGTCCTTTTTGAAAAATGTGTATTTTATTTAATCCTAAAACCTTTTAGATAGACCCAAAAGTTCTATACCCATTTATCTTATCCTTTTTCCCTATACCTTACTTTTTCTTTTTATCTCTCTTTCTCTGATATCGGCGGTGACGATGGCCACAACCATAATCACGACCACAGCCACGACTTCTTTCTTTTCTTTCTCTTTCTAATTTATAGTCATCGGTGATCGGCGACCATCATTGATTAGGTTTCACAGCCAACCACTGAGTACTAACTCCTTACTTTTTTTTTTTTTTGATCAGCAAAGAAAAATTTCATTAACAACATGAAATTAAAGGTACAGGAAGATGACATGCATCGAGAGAGATTTGGAAAGTACAAATTACCCCTACTACTGTTACTCGCGGCCATACAACCAACCCCTTGGCCTTACGATTTTTTTTTTTAAAACAAAAAAGTTAAGAAGGACATAACTAGAAAATAAAATACATGAATCTCCACAAAATCAACCCACACACCCAAAAACCAAAAGCCAAAACCAAAACACCCAAGCTGCTCCTCCATTCCTCTTTTCAAAGAACTAAAATTTTCTTTTTCAACACCCAAGCAGCTGCACACCTCTTATCAACAAACCACACACTACTATTCAACTCGAATATTTTATTCACCCATGCTGCTGCACTTCCAATGCCCATACCACCCAAACTAAAATCTTTTCAACAGCCCACCAAAGCCAAGACCCACGCCTGACAACACTCAACCATAGCATCAAAAGCATTCCGCACGCTCCGCTGATCCGACCGAGACCGTTCCATGTCCGGAAAACTCCATAGCCAACAGCTCTATGGCTGGAAAAAACTCCACACCCAGCTCCACTTCCATGGTCGGAACACTTATTTTCTGATTCAAAACTCCGAGCACTCATTGCAACTGAGCACACCTAAGGATGATCAAAACTTACGACTACAGCCGAACAAGACCTACTGCCATCTCCACTTCCATGGTCGGACACATCTTTTCTGATCCAAACTCCGAACACACCCACTGCAGAAGCTCCGATATTGACAACCCAAAACATCGAACAACCGCCGAGATATCTGCATACATCTGGATGAAGTTCACCTCTCAAACTCCCACTCGAATAGGAGCGCTCGAATGAAATCTTACATAGATCTAGATCGACTTCAACACCCATGTTTCCCCTCAAACAAAGCACCGAAGCAACTCTATAGATCCGAATCAAAGCCCATCCCTCAAACTCCCACTCGCAAAGGAGTGCCCGAATGAAGATCCAAACCAGATCTGAACATCCTTTATTCCGGTCCAAAACTGACCTCCTTCTACTCTATTTTGACCCTTATTCCAAGCACCCCCTGTTGAAACAAAACATATAACCCCAATGCATCAACCAAAAAGGGGCAACAAACACCAAAAAGTTTAAGATCAGCAGCATCCAAAACACAACTAAGTGGAAAGACATTATGGGAATCAAGTTTATTAAAAGCAAAAGTCAGTACAGAAACACAAGAGAGAGCTGGGCCAGCCGACCGCCATAGCCAAAGGCGACAGTCGGCCGGCCAAAAGTGAGGCCCGGGGGTGGAGGTTTTTAGAGAGAGAGGGGTTCAGAGGTTTTTTTTTTATTATCATTAACTCCTTACTTCGTGCTCACTGACGGTGAAAGAGATGAATTTCCGACGAAGAAAATGTGTAGATCTACATCAGGTCTGAGTAGATCTACGTTAAATCCGGCTAGATCTAAACCAAAAAATAGTTGTCAAAGTACAAGCGCCTCTTTATATTTGTCTCTTTCTTTCGATCGCTCAGTTTTAATATTTTTCTGTACTACACACTTCTATTTCCCTGTTATACTAGAGAAAATTTTCAAGTTTTGAACAAATTATTTTCGAGTTTTAATCACAGGTGGTGAAAACTGTAAAATTTTACAATTTCAATTTTTTTGGTGTTGAAATGAATCATTCTTTAGAACTATAAAATTTTGCAGTTTCATAACTTTCTTTAGAACTGTAAAATTTTGCAATTTCATAACATATTTTTCCATTTGATTAATAAGGATAAATACTTAATAGAATCATACTTTGAAACAGTTTCAAAATTTGCTTTTCAGTTTGATCAATTGAAAATTATTTGCTTAAACCCTACAAAAATTGCAAATAACACATATATATTTTTTTCAATTGTTGTTATTTATTGTTCTTAGGTTTTTTGTTCTTCTTTCAATTTATCAATATTTAACACATTTTGCTATGTTTTTTTCACTTTAATTTCTCAGTTTATTCTTTTTCTTTCTTTTTTTTTGGGTAATATTTTAGACATCTTGGTGAGTCTCTGGCAATATTCTTGACATCCAGCAAACATTCTAGACATTCCGACGACTTCTGGTGACGTTCAGAACATTCTGGCGATATTCCGGTGATAAACTGAGAAAAGTCTGGTAAATTTCTGGCAAATTTGGCAAATTTCTGGTGACGTTCCGGCGACTTCCCAGTGATATTGAACATCCGGCGAGTTTCCAATGATCATCTAACAAAAGTCTGGCGATGGTGGGATGAAGTAGTGTCTTTAAGAAAGAAAAAAAAAATTTAAATAGGATTTTTTGGGAACAATTAAAAATATATATGCCTCATTGGTGCAAGTGTTTTGTTTTGGGATTAGGTGGATTTTGAACTTTGTGTATGAGACTTATCAGTAAGTTTCCCTAACTTTGTACATCTAATTAAAATTTTAGTTTTTATTATACCTTAATGCAAATTAGTATAAAGGATAATATACATTAAATCTTAAAATAAAGACAATACACATTAAATCTCATGGTACACCTAATCACTTATACGTTTCTTTCATATTTAAGTCTTTTCATCTTATTTTCCCAATTTTAATTTTTTTTTTAATCTTTTTCCTCACTCCAAAACTCCAATCCACCTCATCAAAACTCATTATTATCATCAATAACTCATTATTATCATTAATATTATTGTTTCTTATTATATTGTTACTTGTAAATGAAAAAAGTTTAAATAAAATCGAACAATATAATCAACAAATAAGCATTCAATTAACAAAAAGACAAGATCAGCCTATGGTGATAACGACTCAACCAAACACTCTTCACTTTTAATTCATATAGATAAATGCTATACATACAAATACATATAGACCCATGCATAGATAAACACACACATGTACTTACATATATATATACACACTTGCAAACTATCAAAATATGTAATCGATGCTTAAGAGTTTTTCAAAGTACTGTAATTTAGAGTTAGTGTTGTGTCAATACAATTTCTTTTTTGAATGGATTTGTTTATTATTTGGATCTACCACAAATAATGATTTAAACTTAAAGAGTAATTTGTGGAAAATATAAGGTGTATCAAGAATAAATTATAACCTTAAATAATTTAATAGAAAATACTGAAAATTTGAAATAATTTTTTTGGGTGCAAATAAAATCCCCCAAAATTAACTTGTTTTGATTTTCTATCTAAGTAACGAGTTTATGATAACTTTAAAATCTGTTAGTAATATCATGAACCCGTTAAAGCAAAAATTATCAAAAATTTGTGCTACTTATAATTTTTTTTTTAATTTTTTTATAGCAAAATCCATGGTTAATAAGTTTTATAAACTCGTGCATAGGTTTTAATTTTTTATTTTTGATTTTAATAGCTTCATAATTATAAAAATATCTAAAATGCTTGCCAAAACAAAGAAATTAAATTTAAAATATTTTTTTGATGTTTATATTTTGCAAAATAAATTATAAATTAACTTGACAAAAAATTAAAAAATTTAAAAATAATACAATATATGCATGGTACAAGTCCAATATGTGTATGGTGCAACTCTAACTTATGCATAGTTGCATGTCTAATCTGTGCGTAATGCAAGTCTAGTATATGTATTAGTGCAAGTTCAATCCCTGTCAGGTGTAAGTCCAATATATCTAGCACAAGTAACAAATGTGGCAACCATACAATTTTTAAATATATAATAAATATAATTTATACAATTTTTAAATTATGTTTTGATATTAAATTGTTAAAAAAAATTGGATATATTACTTTTATTTTAATATGAGAGATAGAAAGAAGGAACATTCGATAGATAAAAAAGTAAATATTGGACTTGCACCTATGCATGGGTTAGATTTGTACCACGTATATATTGCATTCGGACACAAATTGGACTTACATCCTTGCACAAATTGGATTTGCACCCTCACACATGTTGTATTATTTTTTAATGCTTTTTTTTTTTTTTGTCAAACTAATTTATAATTTATTTGGAAAAAATAAACATAAAAAAAATATTTTAAATTAAAAAAATTATTTTCACCTCATAAAAGGTATAGAATCTTATGAAAATTATTAGGGTTGAGTATAAAAATCAAAAAAATCTCAAATCAATATGATTCAAACCAAACCACACTATTTGATTTAGTTTTTTTTATACATTGTTCGGTCCTACTTCTTAAAATAGATGAACTATACTTCACGGTTTGTTCTATGGTTTTATATTTATGGTTCAAGTTTGGAACCGAACAAAACCGTTTAAATATATACATATATATAATTCGTTATTTGTAGTATAAACTCAAGTATTTTATTAGTATCCTATATATATTCATACAACAATGCTACAGACTACTAAATTCCTACTACTAACACCACCACTAATGATGTGGAAAGCAAAAAAAAAAAAAAAAAAAAAAACAAAACTAAGACACAAAATACATGTGGCAGTGGGACCCACTGCCATATAATTAGAGCAACCACTAATTAGTGGTCTGCATCATTTTTCATATTCATAAGTTGTTAACCATTTACTAAGAGCAACTCCAAGGGAGGAGGTAAAAGGACTATATGAGGCATTTTTGCTAGTGAAGTTGTTTTTATTTTCCTCCAAAGAGCTTTGCATCACAAGAGGCATTTTGTCCATTTTCATTTTGGCTCTTTACAAATGGCTAACATTTATTGCCAAGCAAAAGGTCTTCCCACCATTTTGCCCATATCTACTTGCTACCTCCATCTTTGTTGCTTCTATATATACTTGCTCCATATTTGTTGTTTCTTCTTTGCTCCAGCTCATTTGATTGTTTGAAAATATTATCGTTAAAAAAATATAATCATGTAAAAATATTTTTAAAAAAATTAATTTAATAATATATTTAAAAAAAATAAATATTTGTAAATGTTTGTCAACAACTACGTTAACAGTAGGTGTATACGCAATATGTCATAAAAAAGATCATATTTTTTTTTTATTTATGTTTATAGTATTTTTCTTTTAAAAATTAATTAAGTTAGTTTTACTGATTAGCTAAAATAAAGAGTATAGTTAGAATACATATCAACTAAACTAGTTAAGCAAAATAAAAAAAGTATTTTTTGTATACTTTTACAAGGCATTTTTGCCTAACAGCCTTGGAGTAGCTCCAAGGGAGGAGACAAAAGGATTATATGAGGCACTTTTGCTTTGTTTTTGTCTTCCTCCAAAAAACTTTGCATCACAAGAGACATTTTGTTCATTTTCATTTTGGCTCTCCACAAGTAGCTAGCAAAAGGTCTTCTTGCTATTTGCCCGTATCTACTTGCTACCTCCATCTTTCTGCATTTTTGCTTGCTTCATATTTGTTGTTTGTTCTTTGCTGCAGCCAATTTGATCGTTTGAAAATATTACTGTTAAAAGAATATGATTGTTTAAAAATATAATCGAGTAAAAATATTTTTAAAAAATAATTTAATTATATATTTAAAATAATTAAATATTTATAAATGTCACACCAATAACCACGTCAACAATAGGTGCATATACAACATGTCATAAATAAAATTATATTTTTTTACTTGTGTTTATAGTATTTTTCTTTTAAAAAGTAGTTAAGTTAGTTTCATTGGTTAGTTAAAATAAATAGTATGATTAAAGTACATACTAATTAGAGTACATACTAATTAAACTAGTTAGGTAAAATAAAAAGAGTATTTTTCTGTACCTTTACAAAGCATTTTGCCTAGCACCATTGGAGTTGATGCAACAAGTCTCTTCTTATGTGATAGTAGAACTAGTTCTAACAATTATTTAAATAATTTTATTTATAAAATGAGAATATATTGCTTGATCTTTGAACAAGTTATGATTATATTATGAATATATGTGAGATTTTTCAAATCATTCCAAAAGTATGTGGGATTCTTCAAACCATTTTAAAAGGAGTACAAAAATTTCTTAGTAAGTTTTAAACAAATATATAATTTCAAATTGTGAATGTTTCGTTTGGAAAAAGTACATTAAGGAATTTCTTAGTATTTTTGTGTGTGTTATGTTGGAGTGTTACGTCTGAGATTAAATTGATTAGAGTGTTACAATCGGAAACAGTTCACTAAGTTTTTTTTTTTTTTTGTGTTACATTTGAAAAAAATATACTAATAAGTTTTTTTTTTAGTGTTACGTTGTTACGTTTAAAAAAAGTGCACAAATGAGTTTTTTTAGTGTGTTACGTTATTGGAGTGTTACATTACAGTGTTACATTTTTGTTCATAATGTGGGATTTGTTTTAAAAGAAGAAAAAATCCAAAACTTCTATATTGTGGATTGTCCAAATGTGTAATTTTGTATTTAAATAAACTCACTTTTATCCCAAAAAAATTAAACTCAAACATGTAAATGACTATCTTTTTCTGTAATTTTCATTTTAATAGAACCTTTGGACTCGTAAGAAAAATGAAAGACTAAACCGTTTATAATATCACATTTTGAAATTTATTAATACTTTATCCAAAAATTATATACATTTATTAAAATAAAAAGGAAAATATTATATATTCCAAATAATATATAAATAAATGAATCTTGTACTCTTAAAAAATTTGATATAAAATTTACAGCTCTGATATGGAGCTCGAAATTCAGGGGCACTAATGCCCCGAATTTCTATATCAGGTAAAAAAAAAAAAAAAAAAAAAATAAAGTTATCAAAACAGAAAATTAGTGCCATTAATGCCAGCAGTTTTAGAGCCACAAATCATTTTTGTAAAATTTAATAGATTATTTAAAATTTTTAGCATAACTCAAATGAAAAGGGTAAGAGGAGAGAGCGTGAGACAAGAAAGAGGAGAGAGAAGACAAGAGAGAGAGAAGAGTGAAGAGAGAAGAGTGACGAGAGAATGACAGCGGAGAAAGAAACAGAAAACGTGAGTTTTGAGGGAAAGTTAGAGTGAGCACGTGAGAGACGATAGAAAGTTCCCTTTCTTTTGTAATTAAAGTTTCAGCTTTTACAGCTCTATTGAAATTCTAAAACACTTCCAACACTGACCCATAAATCAGAATCCCAAATATCACTGGGGTATAATTGCCCTTACATTTTACATCCAATATGTTTGGTTTTAATTTTTTAATTTTAATTTTTTTTAAATTGAATTTTTTTATTTTTTATATTTTTTATTTTTAGTCCATATTGTTAAAATTTTAAGTAGTTTTTTATTTTTATTTTTTTAGGTATAACTTATTGAAATATATCTAAATATTAAAATATTTGTGAAAAAAATATTTTAAATAATTAATAAATACAGAAAAATATATATAAAAAAAATGCACTGATTTTTTGTATTTTTTTGTATTTTTAGTATTTAGTAATTTTTTTTAAATTTTTTTTCACAAATATTATACCTTTTAAGTATATTTATGTTAGGTGCGTTTTAAAATTAAAGAAATTGCTTAAATATTAAAAAAATTCAGTGAAAACAAAAAAATATAAACAACAAAAAAGTAAAATTTTCTGAAAAGAAAATTTAAGAAATGAAAACCAAACGGAATGTATTCTACTTTATTTACAAAACTTTTTAATTGTCTTGTTTAGCTTCTCTGATTTCAAGTCGAGTTGTAATTGAGCTTATTTGTACAATGTCATTTCGACAACAAACGAAGAGCAACAACGTGATAGTATTAATTCTAAGAAAAATGATTTTTCCCCACAAATTTGTCCCCCCCGAATAGCCCGAAATTTAGAAGAGAAAGAGAAAGAGAAAGAGAGAGAGAAAGAGAAGAGAGGGAAAGGGGAGGAGATGGCAGCTGCGACAGCCCTCCGCCTGCCATCGCCTCCGCCCGATCGTCGCCCGCCGTCGCCTCGTCGCAGCAGCTCGTCGCAGCCCCGCTGTCGCCTCCGCCTCTGCCTCGCAGCCCCTGCCTCTGCCTCTGCCTCTGCCCCGCCTCCGCCTCGAGCCTAATTTTGTTGGCCCCTCTAGTCCTTCTTCTTCCAGTTCTTCTTCCTCTTTCTCTTCTTCTTCTTCTCTTCTTTTTCTTCAAATTTTCTTCTTCTGAAAAAAAAAAAGATCAAAACGACGAAACGACATTGTTTTTGAATTCGGGGGGATTCGGGGGCCTCTCTTTCGAGCTACCAATCACTTCTGTAATTCTAATTATCACTTTTATATTTTTTATTAAAATCTCACTTTAATCTCTCTACTATAGTCTTAGGCCTTGTTTAGAAACATACTATTTTAATAATTTTTTGACTTTTTGACTAAAATATGAGGTAAAAAAAATTAGTATGTTTGGAATTTTTTTTTATTTTTTACGAAAAGATATACAAAAAGTAGAAAAAAATCTTCGACTTTTTGGTATAGGTCATAAACTTTTTGATTTTTTAAATAATTTTTTGACTTTTAAACTAAAACAAACACATGCCAAACGAGAACTTAATATCCCAATAATTTGACTATTCACTTGAATCCCTCCATCAATTTTCAAAACGGTGTTATATAATTGGGCCCAACTGACTCGAAATTTAGTATTTGTCTAGGACAATCAAAATATCTAGGGGTTGAGATTGAGCGTAAATTACTGAAGTACAAATTGTAGGCTGTGCTTGGTAGAATTTTTAAAAATTAATTTTACCCTTATATTCTAATACTATGTTTAGCTTGAATTTTCAAATCATGATTTCAAACAAATTCCAAAATATATTTTGAAAACATGTTTGGTAAAACAGACAATTTTTGAATTTTTGGTCTATCTGATTGTTTGCTCGGACATTCTCTCGGATGTCCAGCCGGCTGACCTGAACAATATATATATATATTTTTTGCCAATCGCCACCTGTTATTTGGAAGAAAAAAAAATTATATTTGTTTTTGATATTTTTTAAATATAGAAAATTTTTTTAGACCAAAATAACATTTTTTGAATTGAATTTTAAAAAGAATTTGATTATGAGTTTTGAATAGAATTTTCAATAGAGTTTTGAGTTGTGTGTTTGGTTATGAGTTATAAGTTTTTCAATTAAGTTTTGAAAGCTCTTTTCAAAATTCATAACCAAACAACTTTTCTCATTTCATATGTCACATAAAAAATTCAAAACTCTTTTCAAAATTCATTTCAAAACTCATATACCAAACAAATTTTCTCTTTTCAAATCATAATTCTAAAACTTACAAACTCAAAATACAACTCTATTATCAAATTATAATTCTAAAACTCTACCAAATACTACCGTAGTTTCTCCTTTTATTATTATTATTTTTTCAAAATTGATTGGGCATGCATGTTATTTAAGTGTGGGTTGTCATCAGAGTTAGCCAGACAATCAAAGCAAGCTTAAGTTTGTTCGAAATTCAGTGCAATGGCTCTTAGCCTTCTTGTTACTGATGGACCTTGCAATCAAAAGATCATCAGACGATCAGCCAACTACCAACCTCCCATTTGGGACTATGACTATGTGCAGTCACTTCACAGTAAATATGTGGTATATATATTTACTATTGTTATATATACTCTGCTTGATTAGTGGATGCAAATCAATGGTAATTGCTAACAAAAAATTATTTTTGTAGGGAGATGCATATCAAAAAAGGGCTGCAAAGTTGAAGGAAGATGTGAAGATAATCCTTGAGAAAGTAGCGGATGAGGATCCATTGGATGCACTTGAGATGGTTGATGACTTGCAAAGGCTTGGAGTGTTCTATCACTTCAAGGATGAGATAGAGAGAGTACTGGAGAGAATATACAACATGAATGACAAGTGCAACAATGAGGATTTGCATGCTACAGCTCTCAAATTTAGGCTTTTGAGGCAACATGGGTACAATGTCCCTCAAGGTACTTCAATGATTTCCTCACTCCATATATGTCAAAAATTTAAAGGTTAATTACACTTAGCAACTCTTCACTTTCACCCTAATCTCATTTTAATCCATTCACTTTCAATTATGACAGTAAATTCCTTACACTTTAAGTCAAGTTGCAGTATCAATCCTTTCGCCTATCTACCGTTATTAAGGTTGATAAAAATTAAAAGTGAAGGGATCAAAGTGAGATTTTAGAGAAAGTATGAGGAGCAAAATGAGAATTTGATGAAAGTATAAGAGTTTTAATGAGACCAAAAAAAAAAAAAAAATGTCACGTTTAAAGCACATGACAAATTCCATTAGCCTTATTAATGGTAGATAGGCAAAGAGATGACATTGCAACTTGACTTACAATATATGAGGTTAATTGTCACAATTAAAAGTGAAAGCCAAAATGAGAGGATAGTGAAAATGTAGGGATGCTAAGTGTGATTAACTCAAAATTTAAAGAGGAACACACACCACCGCCCAAAAAAGAAAATGAAAAAAAAAGAAAATAATAATAATAATAATAAATATAAATAAATAAATTAGAAGCAAAAAAACTTAAAATGATTGGACGTTAATGCTATAAACTGTATATCTTTATGTGTCCAGCAGAGATCGAGAACTCAAATACAAAATATAGATATATATATATCAAGAAAAATAGTGTGATCCAAATTTATTCTAATTGTGAATTGAATATGAATCACGCACTATTTTTCTCGATATATATATATTTTGTATTTGAGCTCATAATCCCTCGTATATACTAATTAATAGTTAGCTTCAATTGCAGACGTTTTTAAAAAATTTACGGACGAGACAGGTACTTTGAGGTCTTGTCTTTGTGAGGATACAAAGGGACTACTATATTTGTATGAAGCCTCATATCTTTCAATTGATGGTGAAAGTTTATTAGATGAGGCCAGGGATCTCACAACTAGGAATCTCAAAGAAAACCTCAAGAAGAAGGATATTGATCAAAATCTCGCCATGCTAGTTAGACATTCCTTGGAGCTTCCCCTACATTGGAGGGTGCTAAGGCTAGAGACAAGATGGTTCATTGATGTGTATGAGAGAAGACAAGATATGAATTCTATATTGCTTGAGCTTGCGAAATTAGATTTCAACATGTTGCAAGCAATTCACCAGCAAGAAGTAAAACAAATTTCAAGGTCAGAAATGTTCCCAATTTTCATTATGTAGTAAGGGTGCAGCCATATAAGTCACCATATATATGTATGTAGTATTTCATATACCTTATTCTTTTTCTTGTTATGAATATAGGTGGTGGAGGAGTACATGTTTGGGAAAAAAGTTGAGCTTTGCTAGAGATAGGTTGATGGTGAATTTTTTAGGCACTCTCGGAGTGAATTTTGAGCCTCAATTTGGATACTTTAGGAGAATGTCCACGAAGGTCTACTCACTGATAACAATAATAGATGATATCTATGATGTGTATGGTTCGTTGGAGGAACTTGAACTATTTACCAATGCCGTTGAGAGGTTGGTTGATGGGAGAATGGTTGTGTCAATATCATCTGCATTAATTTGCATGCTTCTTAGCTATATATCTTTAACATGAAAATGCTTCTTTTTTCTTTTTAACTTTTAGGTGGGATATCAGTGCAATGGAACAACTTCCAGACTATATGAAGATATGCTTCCTCGCTTTATTCAACTCTATTAATGAAATGGCTTATGATGCACTCAAGGAACAAGGATTGCACATCATTTTACACCTAAAGAGTATCATTTTCTTTATGAACTATTTTTTTTTTTTTTTTTTCAACTTCACTACAAATAAAAAAGGATAAATTATAAACACACCCCTTGAGGTTTACTTAAATTATAAATTATCCCTTCTGGTTCTAGAAATTACATTATACCCGCTAAAGTTTCTAATTTCATAATAAATATGTCATTTTATTAATAAATTATCAAGTTAATTAACAGTTTTCAATAATATTAAAATTTTATTTCAATTAATAATTCAGATAATTTTATTATTATATGGGTGAACAGTTAGAAATTTCACTTTTTTGATTAATTCTGTTAAATAAAAAATTATGACAGTGAGGTATTTGTAATTTTTTAAATCACAGAGAGCAATTCATATTTCAAGCAAACTTCAGAGAGTGTATTTATAATTTATCCAATAAAAAAAAAATAAATAAATTACAAAAAAAAAAAAAAATAGACACAAGGGAGGGTGGGTGGACTTCCCAACACCCACCATCGTGTTTATTGGCTCACACACTCACCCTTTTGTCTCTTTTTTTTTGGACTCTTTTCTTTTTCTTTTTCTTTTTCTTTTTTAGATCATATTCAAAGTAAATTTAAATGTCCTTAATTTTTTGTAGTTTTTTCGATTAATTGACCATTCTAAATGCTTTAGTGGGCAGATCTTTGTAAATCTTATTTATTGGAGGCAAAGTGGTACTACAACGGATATACACCAACCTTTGAAGAATATATGAAAAATGCATGGATTTCGATATCGGGTCCTGTTATGCTAGTACATGCTTATTGTTTTGATTATAAATCAGTAACAAAGGAGGCCTTGGAATGCTTATTAGAAAGTTATCCAAATATAATTCGCTGGTCATCAATTATTTTACGACTTTCAGATGACTTAGGAACATCATCGGTAAGTGAGTTACACACCCATTGTATCTTCATAAAGCGGTTCGTTAGGGCTGTATGTTTGGATCCTGGGAAAAAATGGGGAGGGAGGGAGGGAAGAAGACAATTTCTTTTTCTTTTTCTTTTTTAGATCATATTTAAAGCATTGTTCAACAATTTTCCTTTCCTATTCAATTATTTTCAATATTCAAACAATATTGAAGACAATTTCTTGGTTTAAGAATTAAACCGTGTTTGACCATATGCTACTCATTCTGTTTGATTCAGGACGAGTTACAAAGAGGCGATGTCCCTAAATCAATCCAATGCTATATGCATGAAACTGGTGCCTCTGAAAACGATGCCCGTGAACACATGAAATACTTGATTGGTGAGACATGGAAAAAGATGAATGAAGATGGAGCTGCAAATTCTCTCTTCACTAAGACTTTTATTGGGATTGCAATGAACCTTGCTAGGATGCTTCAGTGCTTGTATCAGCATGGAGATGGGTATGGTGCTCCAGGCAAAGAGATTAAATATCATGTCTTGTCATTAGTAGTCAATCCTGTTCCCCTTATGTAGACAAGGGATAAATTACTCTTTTGAATAAATGATTACTTTTATAAAAAAATATTTATGTCTTTTCAACACTTGCTTTAATCTCTCTTTGTGGTGACATAAATTCCTCCTTACAACCTATGAATTCAAAATTCACACAAGAAGGTATACTCAACATGAATTAGGCGTTAATGAAACTTTTCTCAGGAATATTTCAAAAAAGTATAAACTAATACTAATATTATCAACTAATTAAAGCGTTATCAATTCAATCCTTCATTTCAATTAAGTACTATGTTCTTTCGAAAAAATCATTCCGGTGTCAAAAACCAAAAAACCAATAACTAGAGCCTCAATTTATTAGGACATCGCATAAAGGATTCCTAATTCATGGAAAGCATAAAAAACAAACTAGAAAATGAATGAATTCAAAGCTCTAGTTCCATCTACAGCATTTCCAATTTATTAGGCATATAATACCTATTAGTTAAAATACCTAATATAACTTAATTTTTTCAAATCCAATTGACTAGGTATATGATCATTAGGCATTTTGATTTTAACTCACATTCACTAACTAAATGTAGCTAGTCTTCAAAGACTAGGCAGAATCTGTTTGACCCTTGTGATAATTTTCTTCCATATTTGTTGTTAAAGTAGCATTTCATAAAGTGAGTAATATTTGAATGAATAGTTAAAATAAAAAATAAGTTTGAAGTGAAACATAAGAAAAATGAATTGGCAAAATATATATATATAATAGTAACTTTTAAATAAGTAAAATGCTTAACAACATTGGAGATGCTCTAAGCAACCTTGGATATCCATGATAGTATCTTCCTTAATTTTTACTGTAAATGGGTCACAGAAGCAAACATCCCTCCTTGAAGTTTGTCTTCAATGTAACTTTTGTATTGTGCTACATTTTTTATGATTAGGGATGCAAATTTGGCACAACCCAGCCCACAATTGGGCATAGGTTTAGGTTTGGGTTTGGGTTTGGGTTTGGGCTGGGCAGGGCCTAACTAATATTTTTTATCAAAATAGTTTGAAAATGACATTGGGCCTTGAGCGGACTGAGTCTCGAACGAGCCTTGGAACGGGCCGGTGGGTCAGGCCCCAAAACATAAGGCCCAAGCTCAGAGTCACGGCCTAAGCTCGGGCATAGGCAGGCCATTCCAGGCCGCGGGCAGGCTATAGGTGGGCCATGGACCAGTTTTACACTCCCACTTGTGATCTTTCCTCCTTTTTGAATTGTACTTTCTTCATGGTTGGAAATTTTTTTTTTTTGGTATATGAATTCAATGTTCTTTGCAAGTTGGGTAAAATCCTGAGTCTTGGTTGTATTGTGCAAATATATCCAAACTAGCCCAGAGCTGATGGCTCTCTTGTATTGGTTTGAACTAACATTTGACATTCTAGTGGCTTTTGGGAGCCAAGGAGCCAAGACTAGCAGAAATTATCATATAAATCCATAATACAACTTAATTATATGTCTAACTAATGGTGTTTTATAATTTACTCACATTATTCTTATTTTTGTGGACCATGTAAGCACAAACAATAATTTACCTGAAATTACCATGTAAGCACATTATTTAAATTAAAACCTAACTATCAATTTTAACTTTCAGTGATAAAGATTAATCAACTACAATTAATAATAACGAAGACACAATAGTTAACATGAAAAACCCAATTAAAAAAAATCTCTAAACAGAAAAAAAACAGGAGAAAAAAAAATCACCATCCCAATGCTCAATAAAAATCTACTATAATGAATCAAGAGTACAAGACATAGATGGACTTACAACCACTCACCTAGCTTTACCTATCTCCCTTGTCTTGACGAAACTTCTACGAATGCAGCCTAACCCCACCAGCCTTCTTGATCTACAGGACACCATGAAGCTCCATCGATCATCAACCTCCGTTCTTGAACGGCTCTGATTACCACACCGACCACAAGTGACAGAACAATGCAATGCAATGATACGAGGACTTTTTTTTTTTATAACAAAAATCACTTAGAAAATTGTCACACAAAATATGAATCAATCTCAAAATATTTTTAGTAAAAGAAAATGGTTGTACTTAAAATGGATTATGAAGAGTTTATATAAAAATTTAGAAAATCATATCCAAATAAGGAATTTTCTTAGTTTCACTTGAGTAGACCTTTCCAGTGGCAGCCATTATATGTTACAAAATGTCCATTCAAGTGCCTAACGATTGCAGGCCACTGATAAAACCAGTCAACAGGATCTGAATCACAATTGATCCGTGCAAGCGATCCATTGCTGCACATTGGGCGACTCAATTGCTTGACCAAAACCAACAAGACATAGATTTGAAACTTTCTCCAAAAACCTTTTGTTTAAAATAGACCCTTCCAAAATCCTTTTTCAAATACAATCTAACATGTATGCATAAATATACCTGAGCAAGTAACTAAGCGAAACTCAACTTGATTCCGATGTGATGACCAGACAGAGCGTGTACTTATAACCAACGACCCATACACAACTAAAGATCCTAAACTCCATTACTCTGTGATTTGTCACACAGAAATAGCCAATCAATATAAAGAATTAACCAAAAGAAAAGAATCAATAAAACAAACAAAATGATTGATTTTAAGATTTTCTGGTTTTTAAATTTTGAATTTATTTGTTGTATCTATAAACATGGGTTGTGATCTTACGCAGATTGTGTCCGTTCAAACCCTGCAAAATGGTTTCAACATAAACTAAAAGGTCTTGCAAAATAAAAATATCCAAGAAGTTCTGCTTTTTCAATATTCATTGAAAAACTCTCTCAATGGAAAAATAAGTATGAAATTTTCATTGAATTAGTTTTCTAATGAATATTAAAAAAGTATTTATGAGATATTTTCTCTAAAAGCATTATTTATTCATTGGCGCTAATAACAAAGGCTTAATCAGAATTTATTGTCCCAAAGCCCCCAAATAATAAACGACATATAATAGTTTTAATTACAAGAATAAATATGCAAGGCAGAAAAAACAAAAACAAAAAACCAGGGCAATGAATAAGCAAACCCTATCAATAATGGCAACTCACATATGTAACTTGCAGTAATGAAACTTTGATGTCTGAAATTGCAACTGTCGAAAAAATTTGCAAAAAAAAAAAAAAAAAAAACAAACAAACCTCTTAACTTACCCACTAACCAATCCATAACACATACATAGGCACAAAAACAGTAAATAGAAAATCCCCAAAAAAAAACTAGGAGGGAAAAAAAAAATTCAAAGATATATCAGTTTCCTGGTCATCACAAGTTACCCTTGTGTGAAACACCAAATATCTCTACTCTTCCAAATTCCAAAGCTACCGACTCACCAAACACTGAATAACAATAACATAGGCATTTAATAAAATGGTTACATGCAAAACTAATAAAACAGTCATACAGTTTTTTTCATTTGTTGTCAAGCAAAGCAATATACTATATGATTGATTGAATCAAGGACTTTAATCAAGGACTTTAACTAGTCCTTGAGCAATCATCCAACATCAACTATTACATGATTCAGTTCGAACCATAATAGCATTTTAATATCATCAGCATTTCAACTTTAACTAATGTACATTGACTCATTTGCATTCAATAATAGTATAATTTTGTAAACCAGGCTACACAATTTAAAAACCCCACCTCTAGAATAAAATCTAACCATTCTGCATACAATCTACAATGCAAGGCAACTTAGTCTCCGGCTAAAGGTTTGATAACTATAACTAGGAACCAAAAGGGGCAAAATAGCAAGGCAAAGCACCAATCTATTTGCCTGCTATAAAGACCAATTTTTTCATCTTCTAACCTAAATCATCACACGACACAAAATGATTACACAAATAACTCGTCCACCGGCTTCTAGTTTTCTGAATCAGAACAATGAGATCAAGCTAAAATATAAACATTTGTGCAAAAATTTCATGGACCTACAAAAGGAGACCTGGATGATTGTTCAACACTGAACTAAAAGGGCTGACTTACGAACATTGATTAAATTCAAACCAATTAAGCTTATCCTACGTCATATCAAACGGTTGACCTCAACCAAGTGCAACTAAAGAGCAAATACACAACCATCTACAATATATTTATGTGCATCTTCTAAAGTTTTTCAAAAGAAAGCTGCTGAAATGATCATCCAAACTTTAGTGAAATAGAATGCCAAAAGTGTTTATATCACCCCATGTGAGGTGTGATTTCCTTGTAATGTGAAGTTAGCTCCGAATGTCCTCGATTGCGGCTACCAACCGACAAGCCGCAAAGGTAGACGATCCACCTTTGTTGAATGACCAGCTGGCCATGTGCAAGGCCAGCCAGCTCTCTCCCTTCTCAGTGTATAAATAGAGGTAGAGAGAGCAGAGGGAAAAGTGTGAGTGGTGAGTTCAAGAGAGAATACAGAGAGTGTGAGCATTGTGTAATTCTTCCATATAGTGAAATCCGCTGCCCATGGACGTAGGTGACTTGCCGAACCACGTTAAATCTCTTGTGTTATTGCTTGTATGTGTTTCCTAGTGTGCCCCGATCCATAACAGTTGGTATCAGAGCTTGGGTGGTGAAAAATTGAATTTTTCCCAAAAGTGCCCAGATTTTGAAGTGCTCGAAATCAACTTTTGAGCACACCAGGAGCAAGGGCTCGACGAGAGGAGTCCAAACGTCCAAAGCAGAAACCCAGACGAGTTAGAACGCGCCCTCACGCGCCTCTTGAAGATGGCGCGTGATGCCCAGTCGCAGCACAAGCCCTACGCGTTGTGAAGAGAAGCCAGCGCGTCTGATCACTCGCGAACACGTGCCCCACGCACGGCAGAAGGAAGAAGGTGAGTGGGGATAGCGCGTGCACACCACGTTCCCGCCATGTGGCGCAGCGTCAGAGACTCGTCAGCGCGCCACGTCAGCGTTGCGTCAGCGCCACGTTAGAGACACGTTAGCGCCACGTCGCTGCCACGTCAGCGCCGCGTGTTAGACTGCCAAGCACGTGTCAGCTACATGTCCGCCACGTCATCGCAGAGCCGTTGACTGAGCCGTTGACCTAGCCAGCCAAGCCGCGCCGCTGAGCCGCCGTTGATCGCACCGTTCCGGAGTAATTATCTAGTGCATCTCAGACGCACCAGATTTTGTAGATCTGAACCGTCCAAACTGTTTTGGCCAGATCTAAGTCATTCGGAGTCCGTTTTTGATGATCCAATATTGTTTTCTAACTATTTGGAGTATTCCGGACACATCCGTAGGGTCAGTTTTTTGAATCAGAGTTTCTAAAAAAAAAAAATAGTTTAATGGCAGAATCTACAGAGACTAGATCAACCGAGTCCAGATCAACCGAGTCCATAAGTAATCCAGCGACTACAAGCAACTCTAGGCATTGGACCCCGGTGTCCCATGCTAAGTTCGAGGTAGAAAAGTTTGATGGAAGCAGCAACTTCGACATGTGGAGATGCGAAGTTAAAGATATGCTTGTCCAGATGAACCTGCACTTCACTTTGGGAGACAAACCAGATGACCTGGACGGGATAGAATGGGAGACGGTGAATCTTCTGGCCTGCAATTCCATCCGACTTTGCCTTGCAAAAGAGGAGAAGTACGCCTTCACAGAATATGATATTGCGACGGAGCTTTGGAAGGCGCTAGGAGATAAGTTCATGACAAAGAGCATTGAGAACCGGCTCTACTTGAAGAAGAGGTTGTTTCGTTTCGACTACAAGAAAGGTATTTCGATGAACGAACACCTAAACAATTTCAACAAAATTCTCAACGATTTGAAGAACTTGGATGATCATATTGGTGGTGAAGATAAAGCACTGTTATTGTTGAATTCCTTGCTTGACTCATATGATCATCTCACTACCACTTTACTGTACGGTAAAGAAAAGATCAAGTATGTTGATGTTGCAAATGCCTTGGTAAATAATGAGTTCAGAAGGAAAGATAAATTTGCAAACAGGGACTCAGCATCCGAGGCATTGACAGTCAGAAGCAAAACAAATAACAGGAGATACACAGGGCGAGGAAAGTCTCGCTCAAAATCCAGAGGGAAATCATCGGATAGAAGACGTCTTACAAAAGACGAGTGTGCTGCTTGTTGCCAAAAGGGGCATTGGGCAAAAGATTGTCCCAATAAAGACAAGAAAAAAGAAAAGGTGAACGTTGCACGAGATGGAGATAATGGTGAAGGATCAGCCTTCACAGTTTCATCATATGGCCAGTCTGATGAATGGATTATAGATTTCGGATGTTTCTACCACATGTGTCCGAACAAGCAGTGGTTCTCGAGCTTATGAGAGTTCGATGGAGGAGTTGTGCTGATAGGCGACAACCAAGCTTGCCAGACAAAGGGGATTGGAACAATTCGACTGAAGATACATGATGGAACAATCAGAATTCTTGAAGATGTTCGGTATGTACCGGCTTTGACAAAGAATCTCATCTCAGTGGGAGTTTTAGACTCCAAAGGTTACAGAGTAACTATGAAAGGTGGAGTCCTCAAAGTTGTTCAAGGAGCATTTGTTGCAATGAAGGGTACTCGACAGGGAAATTTATATTTCCTAGACGGCTCTACAGTCACAGGGAGAGTGGCTGTCTCCACCAGCTCAAAAGATGATGTATCAGACACTTCTAGACTTTGGCACATGTGCCTAGGGCATGTCGGTGAGAAGGCTTTACAAGGATTGGTAAAGCAAGGCCTGTTGAAAGGCACCAAAACAGGGAAGCTTGAGTTCTGCAAGCATTGTGTATTGGGCAAGCAAACAAGAATCAAGTTTGGTACTGCTATTCATCGTACCAAAGGGATTCTAGACTATGTTCACACCGACGTATGGGGTCCTTCCAAGAATGCTTCATTGGGAGGTAAACACTACTTTGTGTTGTTCATTGATGATTTCTCAAGAAGAGTTTGGATTTACACAATGAAGCACAAAGACAAAGTCTTAGACATCTTTCTTATGTGGAAGAAAATGATTGAGACCCAGACAGGCAGAAAGATCAAGAAACTCAGATCTGACAATGGTGGGGAATACACATCAGATCCATTCTTAGAGGTTTGCCAGAATGCATGGATAATGAGACATTGCACAGTTCCTGGAACACCGCAGCAAAATGGAGTTGCAGAACGCATGAACCGCACTTTGGTGGAGAAAGTCCAGTATATGCTGTCACATTTAGGATTGAGCAAGGCATTTTGGGGCGAGGCATTGAACTATGCTCGTCACCTTGTCAACAGACTACCTACTGTAGCACTAGATGGCAAGACTCCCATGGAGGTATGGTCAGGAGTGCCAGCTATTGATTATGATCAGCTACGTATCTTTGGATGTCCAGCTTATTTTCATGTTACAGAATCTAAGTTGGATCTAAGAGCCAAGAAAGCCATCTTCTTGGGCTTCAGTGACGGTGTCAAGGGATACAGACTCTGGTGCCCTGAATTAAAGAAAGTTGTCACTAGAAGAGACGTTACCTTTGATGAGTCCACAATGCTGAAGCAACCAAATCCTCAAGAAAATGATGAAGCATTGAAGAAGTCAGTGCAGATGGAGTTTGAGACTCCAGCAAAGACTAGTCAGCCAATCAACCATCCTGAAGAAGTTTCAGTTGACAGCTCTGAAGAAGACTCTGAAGTGACTTCAGATGAAAATGAAGATCCAGAAGCTCCACAACAGTCAGAACCCATTGCAATCAGAAAAGGAAAAAGGGTTACTAAGCAACCCAGTTGGATGACCGATATGGTAGCTTATGCACTTCCAATCATTGAAGACAATGTTCCTTGCACTTTCAAAGAAGCCGTGCAGCATGCAGAAAGTGTCAATTGGAAGGAGGCTATAGATGAAGAGATAGGGTCACTTCACAAGAACCAGACTTGGGAGTTGGCGCAACTTCCAAAAGGCAAGAAAGCAATTGGGTGTAAGTGGGTTTACACCAAGAAAGAAGGCATCCCAGGCAAAGACAACATCAGATTCAAAGCTAGATTGGTAGCTAAAGGCTATGCTCAGAAGGAAGGAATAGACTACAATGAGGTATTCTCACCTGTTGTGAAGCACACGTCTATTCGTATCTTGTTAGCTTTGGTTGCACAGTTTGATCTCGAGCTCACCCAACTCGATGTCAAAACTGCTTTTTTACATGGAGATCTTGAAGAAGAGATATACATGTCCCAGCCAGATGGTTTCAAAGTTGCTAGAAAAGAGAATTGGGCCTGTAAGCTGAACAAATCGTTGTACGGATTGAAGCAATCCCTGAGATAGTGGTACAAAAGATTTGATTGGTTCATGATAGAGAAAGAATACACAAGAAGTCAATTTGATCATTGTGTATATTTTCGTAAGCTTCCAGATGGTTCCTTCATCTATTTGCTCTTATATGTGGATGATATGTTAATTGCATCTAAGAGCAAGGTGGAGATTGACAAACTCAAGGTACAGTTGGCAAGAGAGTTTGAAATGAAGGATTTGGGAGAAGCAAAGAAAATTCTTAGCATGGAGATCAAGAGAGACAGGAAGAAGGGCACGGTTTGTCTGACACAAACCCAGTATCTAAAAAAGGTGTTAGACAGATTTGGCATAAATGGGAAAACAAAAACTGTGAGTACACCATTGGCCCCTCATTTCAAGCTCAGTGCTTCGATGTCTCCACACACAGAAGAAGAACGGAAACATATGGCACAAGTTCCATATGCAAATGCAGTTGGTGCATTAATGTATGCTATGGTTTGTACAAGGCCTGACATCTCACATGCTGTGAGTATGGTAAGCAGGTATATGCATGATCCAGGAAAAGATCACTGGCAGGCAGTGAAATGGATCCTAAGGTACATACATGGCACGGTTAATCTGGGATTGAAGTTCGAGAGAGATAACCGACTCGGACAGAATCTGGTTGGATATATGGACTCAGATTATGCTGGTGACTTGGACAAACGCCGATCAATAACAAGGTATTTATTTACGCTTGCTAAAGGGCCGGTGAGTTGGAGGTCAATGCTTCAGTCAACGGTGGCTTTGTCTACTACAGAGGCAGAGTACATGGTAGTGACAGAAGCCTTTAAGGAAGCTATTTGGCTACATGGGTTAATTGAGGACTTGGGTATTGTTCAAAAGCTCGTTGAGGTGTTCTGTGACAGTCAGAGTGCCATTTGTTTGGCAAAGAACCAGGTTCATCATTCCCACACCAAGCACATTGATGTCCGTTTCCATTTCATCCGAGAAATTGTGAATGAAGGGGATATTCTACTTCAAAAGATTAGTACTGCAGATAATCCGGCCGATATGCTCACAAAAGTGGTTTTTGGGATCAAGTTCCAACATTGTTTGGACTTGGTCAACGTCTCTCAGAACTAAGCACCTTCGGGTGCAAGGCAGTGTTGATCGATCACTATGGACAGAGGGCAAAGGCATGATAGTCAAGGGCATCCCAGCAGGGGGTGCAGGACATCCAATCAGGAGGTGTATGATATCTTGGTTACACAAGTTCAAGCATAGCAGGTGAAGACATCCGAGACATGAAACGTGGAAGAGATCTGTGGGAGATAGGAGCAGAGGCTCTCTCTAAATCAGAGAGTGGTGTGAGTTGAGTTGAGGATGTAGGATTCTCTCCTCCTTTTGCGTCTCTGGTGTATTATCTCTAGCTTCAGGGGATGCAGCGTCTCAGTGAGGAGATGCAGACTATGTTAAATTTGGGCGTGACAAGATTAGCAGCAGTGTGTGCATTGGATCACCTCACATGGGTTGAGGGGGTGATTTGTTGATATCACCCCATGTGAGGGGTGATTTCCTTGCAATGTGAAGTCAGCTCCGAATGTCCTCGATTGCGGCTGCCAACCGACAAGCCGCAAAGGTAGACGATCCACCTTTGTTGAATGACCAGCTGGCCATGTGCAAGGCCAGCCAGCTCTCTCCCTTCTCAGTGTATAAATAGAGGTAGAGAGAGCAGAGGGAAAAGTGTGAGTGGTGAGTTCAAGAGAGAATACAGAGAGTGTGAGCATTGTGTAATTCTTCCATATAGTGAAATCCGCTGCCCGTGGACGTAGGCGACTTGCTGAACCACGTTAAATCTCTTGTGTTATTGCTTGTGTGTGTTTCCTGGTGTGCCCCCGATCCACAACAAAAAAAAATTTATTTAGTACGAAAATGTTTCACATTAAAATTTATATGCCTCCGTAAACAAAAATAGGAGAGAGATTTTATAACCAACTAACCAAGCAATGTGTAAGCAAATGCCCCTTGTAACGCCTTTTCAAGAATGTACCATTAACAAACAACAACGAACGACAAAATTGAAAGCCATATAAACATCCATGAAATGCCACAAACAACCTTCGAAAACATCCACTACCTTCATCTACATCTAATTCAAACATACTTCTGGGATTCGTTCTCATACTCGTCTCAAGGTACCATCGAAGTTGGTCAAAAGAAGATGCAAAATCACCAAACAACCCACCTCTTGCCTTTTTAACTCCTAACCATGCAACTCAATAAGAAACATCTATACCATATTACTTCTTCAACTTTTTTTTTAAACTTCAATAGGATGAGTCAACGGATTATTACTAATATTATTATGCACAATATCAGACACAAGTCTAGAGCCAACCATTTTGCTACAAGATCTACGAGTAACAACCTCACAAGTATGCACATTATCCAACTTCATAATAAAAAAAATATCGGAATTCATCAACACCTTTCCATGCACAAACCATTTACAACTCGTAGACGACTTCATCATACATTTAGCAGTTATTCTTGTTGCATTGTTCTTCAAATAATTCAATGCAAAACCACACTCAACTACATACTTAGCCAATGTAATGAGGAATGCGGGCACTCCACCTTCAAATTCTTGACCAACACTGTGTATAATCCCCTTCCAACTAGCAAACAACAAAACTCTTTTTGGTTCTAGATAAAAACTAAGTAACAAACCACCAAAATCATTACAATCGTTAACCAAAGAACTCTTACAAATTACTGAATCAAATTCTAGAAGGATTATTATTAACCTCCACAATTCTCCTATCACCCACAACAACATCAACAACATGAGAACCACTACAACCTACCATTGACGTCATATTCCCCAAATCATCATCACACTCAACAATACAATTAGAATATCCAGGAATAGAGAAAAACAAACAAAAGTTACAACCTCAACTCGTTGAACTTCGCAGATATTTTCTCAACAACTTCATGATAACTACATCCCTCACTAATCTTAATAACAGCACAAGACTTACTGTATTTGCACATTAACATGAAACACCCCTCCATATTATAAAATCATAAACCAGTAAACAATTGTTTACAAATTCCAAACTGCAAAATTATATAGTTACAACATATCAGTATCAACACTTCACAATTCCAAACTGCAAAATTATACAATTACAACATATCAGTATCAAAACTTCAGAATTCACAATTCCAAACTACAACTTCAAAACACATTACACTATACAACAAACAAAATCAACAAAATCAAAATCATTACACTATATCACATACAAAAATCATAAAATAAGTATCAAACAAACAAAGTTTATCACAAAACAAAGAATTATAACAACATTGCCAAACACAAACCAGAGATCACGCAAATTTGCTTATCTATATATATATATACATATATGTGTCGACAGAGTGAAACACACACACACACACACACACACACACACACACACACAGAGCATACGCAGAGATTGCTTATACATAGAGATTCAAATCGCACAACAAAATTGACCTCATAACACAACGGGATCGACCTCAGAGCACAAAGAGAACGACATCACAGAGAGAGATCGAGATCGTAGACAACATCGTATAGGTGACATCATAATCTAATATTTGATTTTTCACGTATATATATATATACATCTCAAATCAAAGGGTAATACGGTCATTTAAAAAATAAGAAAATAAAAAACGGGACCTTCGGGTACAAAACTTAAAAAACTGTGGACTTGTTAGTCTATTAAAAATATAGTGGGATTAGAAGGGAAATAGATCCTCTACATAGGACCACATAGTAATTTTCCCATAAAAAATTAAAAGGCTCTTTCAAAAAAATTAGCATTGTGATCTATTGAAAATAGACCCAAAAAAAGGGTCCCCTCCTATTATAGTTTAGTGTAATATATTAGGTATGTTTTAAATCCAAAAAAAATTAAGGAAGGCCCAAACTAACTTAAAATAAATTGACCTATTAAAAAATTAAAAGGCCCATTTAATATAATTAGCATTGTTATCCATTGAAAATGATTTTGCAAAAAAACTAGATTATGCAAGTATGACTGATTTATTTTCTTTTAAAAATGCAAGAAGAGTGAAGATCAAACGACACTTATTAGTTGTTGCAACGTAATGCTTAGTATTTTTTGTGATTTTGATACAAACATTTTGTCTTTTACCTTTAAATACATATATATATATATTTTTTCATTCAATGAAAAAAAAAATATGAAGGATTCTAAAAATTTATTAATTGATTATCTCAGCTTTAGGCCCCAGAAATCTCAAGGCCGGGCCTGCCCTTCAAGCTTATTGGACCGAAAATGTAGCATATTTGCCCACTACGGGCCTAAATACCAAATTTAAATAACTCCAACACTCAACATCCGAATTAATCTCATAATGCCAGGCCTAAAGCCTAAAGCCTAAAGCTGAAAGCCCAAATCAAACAAATTCTAAGCATGAACCAATACCCATTATTTTTCAACAAATGAATGATCTATAATCTTAATCATGTAATTTTATTTTATTATATTTTTATGTAAATCATTCATAAAAAAAAATAAAAAAAATATAATAATCATTGTCACATAACTTTATTATATTTATTTTCAAACAAATGAATGATCTATTTTTATAACTGTATTTATAATCTATTTTTTAAGAACAAATAAAATAAATTGATGAGATTATGAATATTAAATTGATTTATTTATTTTTCATAATTAATCAATATATAAAACATTATAAAATAAATGGTTCAGACAGTGACACTTGTAATGAGCCAGAGTGTGATTATATAATTGCCTATCTATATGTATGATGGAACTGACATTTCTGTTTTTACCCAGCACTCTTGAAAATGCTATTAATAGCAAAACTGTGTTATGAAAATATATTTTTAAATTTTTTCAGAAACAAATTTTCAATAATAGCAATTATTAATAACAAACCATAGGAAAACTATTTTTCAAAAACATTTTATAATTTTTTTTTTTTGCTAAAACAAAGGGAGTGTAAAACCGAAACCCATATAATAGAATCTTTCTTTTTGATAAAAAACTTTGAAGGAAAGGCAAAAGAAAATTTGGAACTATATCTTAATAGAATATGTTCCAATAATTTCAAAATGTTGAACAAAAAAATCCAAAAATTGTAAATGTGTTTCGTCTTGAGTCAAATATACACCATATGCTGGGACGGAGTTACCCTTTGCTCAAGGGTGGCCATGCCCCCTCCCTCCCCCACCATGCTTTTTTATAACCTTTATATTATATTATATTACTAGCGTATGCCCGTGCCTGAAGGCATGGTGTAAATAATGTTAGGATTAAATTCACAGAACTCTTCACAAAAACTCACTTTCACTTAGACAGATGTGCCTCGTCAAAAGTGTAATTAACTTTAAAAAAAAAAAGGATAAGGAGAGATTCTCTCTCTCTAGGACCCATGCATCACAATTGACAAACATATTTCCAAAGACAATTTTCATTTTTCTTCATCTTTCTCACCTCTAGGATCCCCAAATTCCTCATACATATACACACACATTTGCAGAGATATATCTATATATATAGATACTAATCAATCACAATTTGTATCATCATCAAAAACCCACACTTTCTCTCTCTGTGCAAAAATGGCTTCAGTGATACACACACATTTCTTTTTTTGATCTCCCATTTTTAACACCATGTGAGAGTGTAACTTAACTGGTTTATCGAGATGTAAGTAGCCAAATCTTTTGAAATGGCATATAGTTGTCCTGTAGCATGTCTAAAATACCTGTTTCCTGCCTCCCCAAATTTCCAATATTCAGGTTCATGGTACCTCACTCCCCTGTTCCACAGAGTGCACAAATAAGACATCTAAAAGCTTAACACTTTCTCAACATCCAGTTAACAGCAAGAATTTTAGGACAAAATTCCACTTACTTCTGAGCAAGGACAGGACCAGATTTCATACATCCGATATACACTCGTGGCTTTTTCCTGTATCTTGCCAAAGTTTCTCCTAGTGTTGCTGCAAAATTTACAACATCTTACCCAATGCAACAAAATAAATAAATAATTTGTAGAGTTACAAACATATATAATTTCATTTTCAAGTAAAACTTGTTTAATCAATCATATCAATCGTAGATTTGAATTTAGAGGTTCATATGAACATGGGCATCTGAAGATTCTACCCCGATTGGAAATTTAAAAGTTGTAACACATTGAGTGTCTTGCATCTATATATTGGATTTTAGACCTTCATGTATGCATTTTATTTTTATATCAAGTACTAAAAACAAATTTCTTACCTATATTTACATGAACATCATCAACTTTGACATAAAAATCTGCATCCCGTGAAGCAACAGCAACAGCAAAAGCAAAATATGACTTTGTCTTTACATAAAAATCTGCATCCCACGAAGCTTGAGTCTGCATAAAAACCCAATTCAAGTAAAATTAATACATTAAAGACTATCAAATCTTGTGAATTTAATAGAGCTTTGAATAACTTATTCCCTGCAGTGTGAAATAAAATTGACATGAGATCTAGGAAAAAGGTATAGATTTTCTTCTTTGCTATATATTTTTCTGATATAGTATATGATCCCGATATGTGACATAGAACAAATAATTTTCCTAGCCGTTTAGTTGTGTTTCTGTTTGTAGTTTTTTTGAAAAGCGAAGACAATGAAAAATTCTAAAAATGGCCATCATTTTAATATTTATGATTATATATGTACCGCCCTCAAAATAATAACATTAATCCCAACAATATAGACATGCTATGATATATAAAAGGTCCACATCCTTCCATTCATCAGAGTTTTATTACAAAAAGTATCACATGTTAACAACAAAAGCAAATGCCCTAAGGGCTTACAGCTTTCCAAGTTAACACTTGGTTACACAAAAGTAGAGTGCTAACTCATTTACACATAAAGCCCTTGGCTTGAATTTACATGTAATACAACAAAAGGAGAGACAACCAAAAAGTCTGTCCGCCACTAGCCTCCCAAGCTAAGTCCTTGGAGGTGGCATGCTTCCTGTACCTGAAAATGATGTTCCCATATAGGGTGAGCCACAGCCCAGTAGAAATATACTAAACCAATTATGAATAATGACTAAAAGATTAACAGTTGATAGATGGTCAACACTTTTACATTCATTCATAACATAACACAATTCCAAGACACTTAAGTCTATATTTCCTTTCATTTCCATTTCTTTTCCTTTTACTTGCCATTTCATAACCTTGGCTCAGAACCTGGCCAAACATCACACATGAGACAAACACTCATGCCAACACTTTTCACTTCATCAAAGATAAACATAACAGTTATATCAATACTTCCAACGACAAGCATATCCGCTCTGTCAATACACTTCTAGATAAGCATACCAGCTCTATCTACGGAGTTCATCCCCTATCTCCTCCCAACAACATCCGGTTTAGAGGTCCATCCCCTATCTTCCCCTAAACCGTGGAGTACATCCCCTATCTCCTCCAACACAACACAATGCATATAAACAACAATTATATACATCACAAATCAATACAATTAATTATCCAAATTAATCAATCAATGTAATTAGAGCATTCTCCATAATTAACATCACAACCCTTAGGTTCCAATTTCCTTAATGTTTCAACATTAATTCCATGTTTCTATACCAAACATGCTTTTAGGTTTATCATAGACGAAAACCCCCAACTTTTGTAACATTACACAATGGCCCAAAGTTTCCCAAAAATTACACAACAACTTCCAACATATCAAAATGCTAAAATTTAAAGACAAAACTCATAAAGAGGAGTAGGATATCCCTACCTCAAAAGATGAGTTCCAAAGGAGAAGGACTCAAAACCAAAATGCTCCAAACACCAAACTATTCGGATCAAAAGAACGCCCTCGACGATCTACACCCTTTTTGTGAAGACCAAAGGTGAGCAAAACACCCTAGCTAGATCAATACTTAGAGAGAAGTTAAGGTTTTTGAGTGAGAAGCTCTGAAAATGGCGTTTTGGGTAAAGTAAGAGAGAGAAGATAAGTCAAAAAGTGATTTAAAATGCCCAGTCCCACTCAGTTATACGACAGGTCCGCTCGAGCGTAAGACACTCCGCTCGAGCGTAAAGACACAAAAATATGGTCCGCTCGAGCGCAACATTGTCCGCTCGAGCGCCAAGACACAGACACAAAGTTCGTCCGCTCGAGCGTAGAGTCCAGCCCGCTCGAGCTCAGGTCTCCCCCTCCCAGAACTCTCACCAAAAACACACTGCCCGCTCGAGCGCAACATCCCCGCTCGAGCGCAACCAGCTCGAGCGCACCAAACCCGCTCGAGCGTAGGAACCACACTTGCAGAAGTTTTGCAGGTGCACGAAATACTGGATGGGTGCATTCTCCGCTCGAGCGCCAAAATCCCCGCTCGAGCGTACAAGCAACAACAACCTCTCCGCTCGAGCGTAAACATCTCCGCTCGAGCGGACCAGCCAAAACCTGGGCAACTAGACTTTGTTCCTAAGCTCAACCAACCTGTAACAAACCTGCCCAACACATCCTATAACTCAATTACAAAGCAAGAAAGGATGTAAACAAGACAATACTCAACTATCAACATCCACGGACACATGTCCGGATCGCTATACAACAGGGGTAAACCCGGGACCGCTATAACCTCCCCCCCTTAAAGAATTTCGTCCCCGAAATTTAGAACAAGTTTTTTTTTGAAAAGCAAGTTTTCCTCTCTTTTAAACAATGTTATACCACAACATTCCACAATTCGACCCATTCCCGGTCATTCCATCTCTTATCAAGAGGCATTCTACAACATATACATTTCGACATGCATTCTCTTTTCATTTCAACCATTTCCAACACACATGGTTCACAATTCATATCATAAGCAATAATCATGATACAATTCCATTTCTATAATATAGCCAACACATGCAATATTATAATCAACTCCCATAACAAGGCAAGTTCTACAACATTTACATTAACCAAAACATGCACCATGTTTTTTTTCAATTTAAGACATTTTTTATACTCTTAAATTTCATTACAATTACACAATTGCAATACTTGATTACACATCAACAAACAAGTCCGGATATTTCTCGCGGACTCCCAACTCACGTTCCCAAGTGGCCTCCTCCACTCCGTGATGTTTCCACAAAACCTTAACCAAAGGGATGGTCTTGCCACGCAGGACTTGATCCCGCCTATCCAAGACCCGAACCGGTCTCTCCTCGTACGAGGCATCCTCATCTATCTCTAAGTCGGTCCAATCCAACACATGTGATGGATCCGGCTCATACTTCCGAAGCATACTCACATGAAACACGTCATGAACCCCGGATAACTGTGGCGGCAAAGCTAAACGATAAGCAACCTCGCCAACCCTTTCAAGAATCTCAAAAGGACCAATAAACCGAGGGGATAACTTCCCACTTTTCCCAAACCTCATCAAACCCCGTCTAGGTGATATCTTCAGAAACACATGATCACCCATCTCAAACTCCAATGGTCTTCTCCTACGGTCAGCATAAGATTTCTGACGACTCTGGGCTGTAACAAGCCTCCTACGGATAAGCTCAACTTTCTCCGTCGTCTCCTTAACCAACTCCGGACCCAACAAAGGTGTATCACCCACCTCGGCCCAACAAACTGGAGACCTACAGGGTCGGCCATACAAGGCCTCAAACGGTGCCATACCGATACTAGACTGAAAACTATTGTTGTAGGCGAACTCTACCAATGGTAAGTGCCTCTCCCATGTCCCACTGAAATCAAGGACACAACCCCGAAGCATATCCTCGAGGATCTGAATAGTACGCTCGGACTGCCCGTCAGTCTGAGGATGATAAGCTGTACTAAAGGTCAACTTAGTACCCAAGGCACTCTGCAAACTCTGCCACAACCTAGCAGTAAAACGAGGATCTCTATCTGAGACGATCGTCACTGGGACCCCGTGCAACCTCACTATGTCCCGAATATACAAGTCGGCAAGATGATCTACTGAATCTCTCACGCGCATAGGAATGAAGTGCGCCGACTTAGTCAACCGGTCTACAACCACCCAAATAGCATCACTACCCCGTTGAGTCCTCGGAAGACCTACAACGAAGTCCATAGTGACATGCTCCCACTTCCACTCGGCAATAGGCAAGGGTTGTAACAAACCCGCTGGCCTCTGATGCTCGGCCTTCACTTGCTGGCAAGTAAGGCACTTAGACACGAAAACTGCCACGTCTCTCTTCATACCCCGCCACCAAAACTGGCGACCCAAATCCCGGTACATCTTAGTACCTCCTGGATGCACCGCAAGGCGCGAATGGTGAAACTCTCGGAGTACTTCTTCTCGGCAAGACTCTGGTACAAACAAACGGTCTCGGTATCTCACACTCAGGTCGGGATACACCGTCAAACCCTTCTCAACCTTCCCACTGGAGATCTTCTCTCGGAGTGATTCTACCTCAAGGTCACCTCTCTGTGCCTCTAACACTCGAGTCACAAGTGTAGGCTATGCAACAACAGAAAACAAGGCCGTAGCCTCAACGGATTCGCTCAAAAGCAAATCAAACTCTCCAATGGCCCCCAACATCTCCCACTCCCGGATGGCTACACAAGCTACATCACTAATGGATTTCCTGCTAAGGGCATCGGCCACAACATTGGCCTTCCCCGGGTGATAATGTAACTCGAAGTCGTAATCCTCAATGAACTCCATCCACCTCCTCTGCCTCAAATTTAAGTCTTTCTGTGAAAACAGATATTTCAGACTCTTGTGATCCGAGAACACCTCGAATCTCTCACCATAAAGGTAGTGCCTCCAGATTTTCAAGGCAAAGATCACAGCCGCTAACTCTAGATCATGCGTAGGGTAATTCTTCTCGTGAATTTTCAACTGACGTGAGCCATAAGCTACCACTTTCCCCTCTTGCATCAACACACAACCCAAACCCTCTCGTGAGGCATCACAATAGACTGCATAACCCAATCCTCTCTCCGGAATAATCAAGACCGGAGCGGTGGTCAGTCTAACTTTCAACTCCTGGAACGACTTTTCACAAGTCTCACTCCATACAAAGCTGACTCCCCTCCGAGTCAATCTGGTCAACGGTGAAGCTAACCTGGAGAAATCCTTCACAAACCGGCGGTAATACCCAGCTAATCCCAGAAAACTGCGGATCTCAAACACACTCTTAGGCTGTGCCCAATCTTGCACTGCCTCAGTCTTGGATGTATCAACAGACACCCCTTCCCCGGAAACCACATGGCCTAAGAACTTGACTTCTTCTAGCCAGAACTCACACTTCCCAAACTTGGCATACAGCCTATGGGCTCTAAGCAACTCAAGCACCACTCTCAAGTGTTCCTCGTGCTCCTCCTCTGAAGGTGAATAGATAAGAATGTCGTCCACGAAGACGACTACAAAACGATCAAAGAATTCCCGGAAGATCCGGTTCATCAAGTCCATAAAGACTGCCGGTGCATTGGTAAGCCCAAATGGCATTACCAGAAACTCATAATGGCCATACCGCGTACGGAATGCCGTCTTCGGAATATCCTCCTCCATGACCCTCAACTGGTGGTAACCCGATCTCAAATCTATCTTAGAGAAACAACGGGAACCCTTCAACTGGTCAAACAAATCATCTATACGGGGCATAGGGTACTTATTCTTAACCGTAGCCCGATTCAACTTCCGGTAGTCAATACACAATCTCAAGGCACCATCTTTCTTCTTAGCAAAGAGTGCCGGCGCTCCCCACGGTGAAACACTAGGGCGAACAAAGCCCTTATCTAGCAATTCCTGGAGCTGAACTTTCAACTCAACCAACTCTGCTGGAGCAAAACGGTAAGGTGCCATAGAAATCGGCGCCGTGCCGGGCACTAAATTGATAGAGAACTCAATCTCTCGGTGAGGTGGCAAATCAACAAGGTCCTCGGGAAAGACATCCGAGTACTCACAAACTACTCTTGGCAACACAATCTGGATCTCATCACACTCACCACTCTCAAAGCTGGCAAGTAGACCACTAAGCTCATTCCGCCCTCGCGGACCATACCCCGGTGGCACAATACTACCAACCCGGTCTCCCAAGAAATGGAAATACTCCCCGCTCACGGTACAACAAGTAACCCGCTGGCGGTAGCAATCAATAACAGCTCGGTATGACGATAACCAGTCCATACCCAAAATAACATCAAAGCCCTTCATGGGCATGACTACAAAAGGAAACGGAAGCCTATGATCATCAACCTCTATATCACAACCTCTACACCCGTGTTTCAGAATCAACTCACCCCCAATAGGTGACACTACACAAATAGGAGATGCCAACAATGCTAACTCCAATTCCAACACAGATGCAAATGCAGCAGATACAAAAGAATGAGACGCACCCGTATCAATCAATACACTAGCAACCGAATTGCAAAACAGAAAGGCACCTCTCACTACTGATGGAGCCGGTACAAGGTCCTGCGCGGTAACAGCATACACGCGCCCTGTAGGCCCCTGATCCACCTGCTCGCCTCTCGGAGCATAGGACTGCTGCACTGACTGGGACGACGAAGCCCCCGGATTGGCCCTCGAGGCCTGCACAGACAGCGCTGGCTGAAATCCATGCGTCTGTCTAGAACCAGACGCTCCTGAAGTGGCACTCAACCGTGGGCAAAACCTTTTCATGTGCCCAGGCTGTCCACACTGATAACAAGACAAGGGCTGCCCCCTGCCCGAACTCTGACTCTGCGGTCTAGCTGACGAAGAAGCAGCTCTCTGACCCCCGCCCTTCTGCGGGCAAACTGAAGCTTTGTGACCCGGCTGGCCACACTTGAAACAGGTGAACTCTCCCTGATTGCCCCTCCCGGAGCCTGCACTCGGTACTGGGAAAGTCGACCTAGCCAAACCACCCTGGGACGGCTGAGGGTTATAACCCCTCTGCCTCCTACCGTCACCCTGTCCCTCTTGGTCCCTCTTGGAGCCTCCATGTTTCTCCTCCTCTCCCTCCTGCATCATCAGCTCCATATGAGCTGCAGCATCCACCAAATGCCTGTAGTCTCGAATGTAGGGTCTACCAACTTTCAACTTGAGATCCCACCTCAACTTCCGCTCAAACTCGTAGCAACGGCGCTCCTCTGTCGCCACAAGTTCAGGTGCAAACCTGGACAAGCTAGTAAATGTAGCCTCAAACTCGGCCACAGACAAACTCTCCTGCTTAAGCCGGCTAAACTGATCCCTCAGCCTCTCTCTAGCCACAGCGGATAAAAACCTCTCCTGGAAAGCATTCACAAATGCCTCCCAAGTACCACCAACACGAGCTTTCTCATACTTCCACCATTGACCCGCATCTCCCTTTAGCTGGAAGGATGCCAAGGTCACTTTCAATGCTCCGTCCTCAATGCCTAGCATCTCGAACGTTTTACTCATCTGTTCTAGCCACTCGTCTGCCTTCAGTGGCTCCTTAGGATCCCCAACAAACTCCTCCGGGTTAGACCGGAAGAACTCCCTCTTCAAGAAGGAAGGCCCTGCCTCAGCTGCCTGATTCCCTGCTCTGAGAATACCCAGAGCCCCTGCTATCTCCTGGGCCAAGGCACTCATGGCCTGCTGACCCGCTGGCTCGGCCACATTGGCCTGACCAACCCCCTCCTGAACTGCCGGAATCTCCTCCGGTAATGGCACCTCCTGCCTCCTAGGCCTACCACGCCTACCACCTCTTGCTCGTCCTGACATCCTAATAAAGGTAACACAGAACATTAGCACATTCATAAACGTGCCAAAACTAAACACTCACGTCCTAATGCATGGACAACTGTAATCCATTCCACGTAAGCACATAAACACATAAGCACTTACGAATTTCATTTCCGGATAATGATAGTCCCAAGGCGTTACTAGAGTACCGGTTAGAAACAGCATTGATCAAGTGCCTTTCCAACAAGACTCCCAGAAACCCAAAGATCCAATCAACATCCTAGAAACTAAATCCCATACCCAAATAATCACATAAGCATGTTATCACATAAGCATAACAGTACACTTAAGTCTCTATTAAGCGAGACAAACCCATTGTGATCCTAATCACTTCCCACGTACCCAAAGTATTCGAACCCGGTACGCTCTGATACCAAGTTGTAACGCCCTCAAAATAATAACATTAATCCCAACAATATAGACATGCTATGATATATAAAAGGTCCACATCCTTCCATTCATCAGAGTTTTATTACAAAAAGTATCACATGTTAACAACAAAAGCAAATGCCCTAAGGGCTTACAGCTTTCCAAGTTAACACTTGGTTACACAAAAGTAGAGTGCTAACTCATTTACACATAAAGCCCTTGGCTTGAATTTACATGTAATACAACAAAAGGAGAGACAACCAAAAAGTCTGTCCGCCACTAGCCTCCCAAGCTAAGTCCTTGGAGGTGGCATGCTTCCTGTACCTGAAAATGATGTTCCCATATAGGGTGAGCCACAACCCAGTAGAAATATACTAAACCAATTATGAACAATGACTAAAAGATTAACAGTTGATAGATGGTCAACACTTTTACATTCATTCATAACATAACACAATTCCAAGACACTTAAGTCTATATTTCCTTTCATTTCCATTTCTTTTCCTTTTACTTGCCATTTCATAACCTTGGCTCAGAACCTGGCCAAACATCACACATGAGACAAACACTCATGCCAACACTTTTCACTTCATCAAAGATAAACATAACAGTTATATCAATACTTCCAACGACAAGCATATCCGCTCTGTCAATACACTTCTAGATAAGCATACCAGCTCTATCTACGGAGTTCATCCCCTATCTCCTCCCAACAACATCCGGTTTAGAGGTCCATCCCCTATCTTCCCCTAAACCGTGGAGTACATCCCCTATCTCCTCCAACACAACACAATGCATATAAACAACAATTATATACATCACAAATCAATACAATTAATTATCCAAATTAATCAATCAATGTAATTAGAGCATTCTCCATAATTAACATCACAACCCTTAGGTTCCAATTTCCTTAATGTTTCAACATTAATTCCATGTTTCTATACCAAACATGCTTCTAGGTTTATCATAGACGAAAACCCCCAACTTTTGTAACATTACACAATGGCCCAAAGTTTCCCAAAAATTACACAACAACTTCCAACATATCAAAATGCTAAAATTTAAAGACAAAACTCATAAAGAGGAGTAGGATATCCCTACCTCAAAAGATGAGTTCCAAAGGAGAAGGACTCAAAACCAAAATGCTCCAAACACCAAACTATTCGGATCAAAAGAACGCCCTCGACGATCTACACCCTTTTTGTGAAGACCAAAGGTGAGCAAAACACCCTAGCTAGATCAATACTTAGAGAGAAGTTAAGGTTTTTGAGTGAGAAGCTCTGAAAATGGCGTTTTGGGTAAAGTAAGAGAGAGAAGATAAGTCAAAAAGTGATTTAAAATGCCCAGTCCCACTCAGTTATATGACAGGTCCGCTCGAGCGTAAGACACTCCGCTCGAGCGTAAAGACACAAAAACATGGTCCGCTCGAGCGCAACATTGTCCGCTCGAGCGCCAAGACACAGACACAAAGTTCGTCCGCTCGAGCGTAGAGTCCAGCCCGCTCGAGCTCAGGTCTCCCCCTCCCAGAACTCTCACCAAAAACACACTGCCCGCTCGAGCGCAACATCCCCGCTCGAGCGCAACCAGCTCGAGCGCACCAAACCCGCTCGAGCGTAGGAACCACACTTGCAGAAGTTTTGCAGGTGCACGAAATACTGGATGGGTGCATTCTCCGCTCGAGCGCCAAAATCCCCGCTCGAGCGTACAAGCAACAACAACCTCTCCGCTCGAGCGTAAACATCTCCGCTCGAGCGGACCAGCCAAAACCTGGGCAACTAGACTTTGTTCCTAAGCTCAACCAACCTGTAACAAACCTGCCCAACACATCCTATAACTCAATTACAAAGCAAGAAAGGATGTAAACAAGACAATACTCAACTATCAACATCCACGGACACATGTTCGGATCGCTATACAACAGGGGTAAACCCGGGACCGCTATAATATATACATATGAATACTCGAAAATAAGTACTTGTTTAGTTGTGTTTTCATTTTCTGTCGTCTGTTTTTCATTTTTGGAAAAATACCCAGAAATGTGACATAAAACAGGATAATTTTCCTACATAGCCATATCAGAATATTTTCCTAAAACTGGTTTTCTGCAGACAGGCATTGATTGGAGGAAATTATGGCCTTCTCAACACTACAACATTTATCCCTAATCCGGATTATTATGGGTTAGTCAATATTGAGATTTTCTAATACCCTTTACTATTTAATAAAGCTGAAATTATCATTTTGACACATTTATTCTATATTAATGTTTGGTTGGCTCTTCTACAGTGCTCTTCTGTAGCATCGCTTAATGGGAAAGACTGTACTTCAGACCACTTATGACAGTTCCCCTTATCTACGCGTATATTCTCATTGTTCAAAGAAAGAAGTAAGCGAAATATTCTTAACCTTTTTTAGGTTAATTTCTCTTTCTTCTCAATAATATATCATTTAGCTATCACTTCATTAATTAAATTAACTTACTCTATTTTATCTCAGTCGGGCATTTCGCTGCTTCTAATCAACATGTCAAATTCTACTACCTATGAAGTTTCGGGTGCGGATGACTTGAACTTCTATCCTGACAACTATGATGATAACCAACAACAAATCCACAGGGAAGAGTACCACTTGACTCCCAAGGATGGCAATATTCAAAGTGATGTGTTGATGTTAAATGGTGTCCCCTTGGTGCTCACAGAGTCAAAAGATATACCAGCTATGTATCCAGTGCTCGTGCATGCTTCAAACCCTATGGGTGTGTTTGATTGGACGGACTGGATAAGGGGGGATTAGAATCCATCGGACTTGAGTACTGGGACTGTGAATCCCCCGGACTATTTGGCTGGATTGGATATGTATCCTGTGTTTGTTTTTTCATGGGATTAGATGTCTGGAAAGGACTATTTTTAGTGAATCCAACATTTGGTTGGACGGACTGGATAGGATAAATGAACAAAAGACTATTTTACCCTTTTTCAATTGTTTACTAAGTAATAACAATATTAAACATATCTTTAATATTTTAATTATTTTTAACTAGATTAAATAAAAATTTATTTTATTTTATTTTTTACACAATTAAATAAATTTATTTTTAAATAAATAAATAAATAAATATCAATAAAAATATATATTATTTTTTTAATTAAAATTTTAAATAAATTTGTTTTTAAAAATAATAATAATCAAACAATGAAATTAAATAAAACATCTATTAAATTTAAATAATGAAATTAAATAAAATATAAACAAAATTTTAAAATAAAACATCAATAAAATATCTATAAAAAATTATTTTAAAAAATTAAATAAATAAAACATCAATAAAAAGTTAAATAAAATTATTTTATTTTTAAATTGAGACATTTAAATTTTATTGAATTTTATTAAATATAATACATAATTAAATAGTAGAGGGTCAAAATGGTCATTTTGACCACCTAATCCCAACAGTGGATAGTCCCCCCAAAACTATCCCATACCCTCCCTAGGACACAATAGTCCCCCATATGGGGGATAAGGAGTCCGGCGGATTAAAAAAAAATCAAACGGCGGATAAGGAGCACTATTGGGATTACAATCCAAATAGTGGATAGTCCCCCCCTAATCCGGCGAATCAAACACGCCCTATCAGTGTTGCACCTGATTCTATTGTTTTTGCAACTCTTAAAGATTTCAAAGCACCAGCTTGTTCTTAGAAAATTTTCTTTATGTCATGTTATTAGAGATCTTTGATTTATTTATTTATTGGGTATATATTTACAAATGGTAATAATGGGATTCTCTTATTTTGTTTCATTTCGTCACATTAATCAGAAAATAGAAGTAAAAAACACAATGAAATGTCACATTTCTGGGTATTTTGAATAATGCCCCAGGGCTATGTAGTAAATAATCAAAAAATATTCTCACCTAATAATCAGATAATTTTCATTTTCATTTTCTGATATGGCTATGTAGCCATATTCTCACCTACATAGCCAAAAAAAAAAAAAAAAAAAAAAAAACATTTCCAAAAAACAATTTCACATGCCCTTTGCCTCCAAATCCTTCCCTACTTTCTTTTTACCTTTTCTATACTAACTACAAAAACACATAAATCTAGGGCATGCTCTTCACTTTAAGAAGTCCCATAAAACCCATAAAAAAGAGGGACCAATTTAACACTTAAAAAGCCATCAACCCATACATTTTCTCTAGGAAGTCCCCTTCTCAAGACACTCATCCATCTACCCCACTCACTTTATATAGAATATAATGAATTTATATATAAATATTGGTTAAGATATAGAATACTGATAAATTAAATGTGACAATACAATTTTTATTTTTATTTTTTTGATTTTTTGTTTTTAGCTCACTAACATATTCAAAATTACATCCCAACTAATCTTGAGATGTATGTATTTTGCATAGACCAAGTAATTTCCGTCATTTTCATAAAATCTTAAAAAAACTAACAACCATATATTGTAGTCAAATATTTTTTCCAAATCATTTTTTTTAAGCTCTCTAGTTTCTAAAAAAAATAAATCATAAAAATTGTAACAATATATTCAATAGAAATAACCAAACACCAAATATATTCAAAAAAACATACATACAGATGTATGTATGTTTCTACAATTTAAGTAGTATTCAAAAGCATAACCACCTTCCCCCTCTCTCTCTCTCTCTCTCTCTCTCTCTCCATTTTCTTTTCTCCTTTTCTTAGGTTCTCAGAAATCCTATGATGATCAACCTTTCTCTATGGTGTTTGGTTACTTATATAGACTTCAAAAAGCTGTAAACAATATATCAAAACCCAAATATATTGTAGGTTATTAATAGCAACAAAGATACCATTTAAAAAAAAAAAACATTTCCAAAAAACAATTTCACATGCCCTTTGCCTCCAAATCCTTCTCTACTTTCTTTTTACCTTTCCAATACTAACTACAAAAACACATAAATCTAGGGCATGCTCTTCACTTTAAGAAGACCCATAAAACTCATAAAAAAGGACCAATTTCACACTTAAAAAGCCATCAACCCATACACTTTCTCTAGGAAGTCCCCTTCTCAAGACACTCCGCCATCTACTCCCACTCACTTTATATAGAATATAATGAATTTATATATAAATACTAGTTAAGATATAGAATACTGATAAATTAAATGTGACAATACAATTTTTATTTTTATTTTTTTGATTTTTTGTTTTTAGCTCACTAGCATATTCAAAATTACATCCCAACTAATCTTGAGATGTATGTATTTCGCATATACCAAGTAATTTCCGTCATTTTCATAAAATCTTAAAAAAACTAACAACCATATATTGTAGTCAAATATTTTTTCCAAATCATTTTTTTTAAGAGCTCTAATTTCTAAAAAAAATAAATCATAAAAATTGTAACAATATATTCAATAGAAATCAAAACCTAAATATTCAATAGAAATAACCAAACACCAAATATATTCAAAAAAACATACATACAGATGTATGTATGTTTCTACAATTTAAGTAGTATTCAAAAGCATACCCACCTTCCTCTCTCTCTCTCTCTCTTTCTCTCTTCATTTTCTTTTCTCCTTTTCTTAGGTTCTCAGAAATCCTATGATGATCAACCTTTCTCTATGGTGTTTGGTTACTTATATAGACTTCAAAAAGCTGTAAACAATATATCAAAACCCAAATATATTGTAGGTTATTTATAGCAACAAAGATACGATTTAAAAAAAAAAAAAACATTTCCAAAAACAATTTCACATGCCCTTTGCCTCCAAATCCTTCTCTACTTTCTTTTTACCTTTCCTATACTAACTACAAAAACACATAAATCTAGGGCATGCTTTTCACTTTAAGAAGACCCATAAAACTCATAAAAAAGGACCAATTTCACACTTAAAAAGCCATCAACCCATACACTTTCTTTAGGAAGTCCCCTTCTCAAGACACTCCTTCATTTACCCCCACTCACTTTATATAGAATAGAATGAATTTATATATAAATACTGGTTAAGATATAGAATACTGATAAATTAAATGTGACAATACAATTTCTTTTTCTTTTTTTTCGATTTTTTGTTTTTGGCTCACCAACATATTCAAAATTACATCCCAACTAATCTTGAGATGTATGTATTTCGCATATACCAAGTAATTTCCGTCATTTTCATAAAATCTTAAAAAAACTAACAACCATATATTGTAGTCAAATATTTTTTCCAAATCATTTTTTTAAGCTCTCTAATTTCTAAAATAAAAATAAATCATAAAAATTGTAACAATATATTCAATAGAAATCAAAACCTAAATATTCAATAGAAGTAACCAAACACCAAATATATTCAAAAAAACATACATACAAATGTATGTATGTTTCTACAATTTTAGTATTCAAAAGGCATACCCACCTTCCCCTCCCTCTCTCTCTCTCTCTTCATTTCATTTCTTCATCTTTTCTTAGGTTCTCAGAAATCCTATGATGATTAACCTTTCTCTATGGTGTTTGGTTACTTATATAGATTTCAAAAAGCTGTAAACAATATATCAAAACCCAAATATATTGTAGGTTATTAATGGCAACAAAGATACTATTTTGGTTCACTACAACAAATATACCATTTTAATAACATACAAAGACTGATCTAATATACAAAGACCCACACTATTTTAACCAAAAAAAAAAATAACTTGACTGTTGAAATAGACAAATTTTCATGAATCAAATTCCCAAGTTTAGAGAGAAATTAGAAAAGAGAAGTTATTTGGTGTGATTTTGATTTTGATTTTGTTGTTGCCTCAAGAAACTTGACTGTGTTGAAATAGAAAAATTTTCGTGAATTAAATCCCCAAGTTTAGAGAGAAATTAGAAGAGAGAGTTAAATTAAGGCCAACAGCAAAATCAAATTGAGGCAACGATAAAATCAAAATTAAAATTGAGGCAAAATCAAAATCAAAATCAAAATCAAAATTAACATGAATCAAATTGAGGCAATAGCAAAATCAAAATCACACCAAATAACTTCAGGCAACAGCTTGAGGCAACAACAACCTAACAAAAGTCAATCAAAATCACACCAAACTAAACATTAGACCAAATAAATTCAAAGAAAGAAACAGAGGAATAGGGGGTTCGGGGTTGGGTAGAGAGAGAAAGTAAGAGAATAAGTTATTCTTCAAAGCTTGACAACCACTCACCACTCCTGAATTCACCTCCAAATTCAGACCCAGCTCACCAAATTAGCTCTAAACGTAGAAGCACTCCTAAGTTTCCATCAAACAAATCCAATGACACCAACCCACCAACAAAACTACTTCTATTAAGTCTTAAAACACAAAAACCTAGTAAAAATTCTCTTTTTTCTGGCAATAGCAAACACAATTGGGTACAAACAAATCAACATAATTTGAAACACATCAACTATACATAAACACAATTACAAACTAATCGAAACCCACAATGGAATTGAAGTCACTATCAAAAAATAAAAAACAAAAACACTCACCAATCAATGGAAGCGGTGTATACAGAGAGCTCTGAAACCGAAATGCTATTTTTCGGAGAATTGTTTTAGAGCAATGCAAATACCTAAAAATGATATCCAGAAAATACCTAATTAACAAATCAATTTAAGGTTTAGAAAAACAAAAATCAAAATCAAAATCAAAATGAGCACTCTGTTACTCAGTTACTCTGTAAGGGTCAGACGTGGGTATATTTAAGCGGCAATCGTCATTCATCTGAACCATCGATATAAACTTAAATTCATCTTATCCGTTAATATCAAATGTATCTCTGATACATTTTATATATTTTCAAAAACTCTTCTCCCTTATTATATAGATGGGTTTGTGGTTTGGAATCATATATATACATACATATTGGAATCATGTATAGAGAATTCTCCATTCTCCCTTTGGAGCACCTCATGCCAACACGAAAATGGTGTTTTTGATCAAAATCCACATAGCAAACATCCACACCAAACCAAATCTATATAAGTTTACACAACATCAATCTGCCTTTAAATAATCTTTAATTTTATATAACATCAATCATTTTCAAAGTTTGTCAACAATAAAACCAAAAATAGTGTAAATTCTACACTCGAACTCTCTAGCTTTGCACCAATATAAACTTATTGACGTGCAATGCATGTGCTTACACTACTACACATAGTCAAAAGACGCTTTATAAGTAAAGAATCATCTTTTAGCTATCAAAACAAATATTCAGAAAGTGTATTAGTATAGTCACAATTTGTTTTCACATATACACATGACAGTTTCAGATTTACACTTGAAAATGAAATGCATAATTACATGCACTTGAAAATGACAAATCAAAATAAGTTTCTTCATCAGCAAAGGGCATAAATCGGTTGTGACAAAAGTAACTGTAAAACTAATGATGCCTAAGCTCTCCTACATTCCAAAACAATTACCAAATCATTTATAAGAAGTATCTAGATGAAAATCGAAATACTTAAGTAAGACGAAGCTTTAAAGATAGAAGGTTTGGAATATATAAAACTCAACAAATTACTTAAAATTTGAAAGATTCTAAATGACTCAAATAGCATGATGAAATTCTCAACAACCAATCAGAGAATTCTAAAAAAATAAGAAGACTTTTGCTAATGAAAGTTTGAAAAGTATGATACTACAAATTCAAACCAATTAAGATATTAATTTCAAAATCAATTAACTGAAAAATTCAAATCCTAATCATTAACACAAAGAAGCCATGCATTTGACCATGAATTTGAATCTTAGTAAATAAAAACTCGAACTCAGCTTTATAGCTTTAAAACAAATTAACTCGTTAATTCTATAATTCTGTTAAGAGTCCATTGGTTGAATTTACAAAATCATTGCATTCATATTAATGTCCCAATGTGACTAAACTAATCATGTAAATTAAAAAGTACTTTAAATAAGAGTAATTACACAGATGATTAATTTGGAAGTCATTGATTACATCAACTACGACAATTTTAAAATTGAAATTGTTGCATTAAAAAAAAAAAAACTATAGTAAAAGGACTTTAAAGTGGTCCAATAGTCATTTTAGTAACTATATATGAAATAAATAATAAAAAAATCAAATCAAATCAAATAGATTAAAGGAATGTTATTCAGAGAAAAAAAAAATGTCTGATATGAATTGCTAGCATATCACTCGTGCCTAAAGGCACTCCCATATAAACAACTTAAATGGTTGAATCTTTTCTCTATAAAAATTAAAAAAATAAAAAATAAATCATACAACATGGAAGTTTGAAGAGATTACCTTAATTGGAGAGTTCAAGGGTGCCATTGGTTTGTTTCCTTCTATCAATGAACAATCCCGGACTCTTTCAAAAGCTTCTTCATCTCATCCAATTCCTATAGATTCATATCCAACCAACAATGGTAGAGTATTTAGCATGAATAAGGAAGAAGATCAAAAAAGCAAAAGTACTTTAGGAACGTGACATATTTCAAAAAATTATTTAGGAACATAAAGTCTAATTAGGAGAGTATTTAGGAATATGACATATTTTCATAGTATATACCGTGGAAAAAAGTAGAAAATTTAAAATTTACTTTGCAAAAGTGTCACCCTTCCAAAAATATATATTTAAAAAAAATTCCATTTTCACTACTAAGATAACTGTGGAACATAAAGCTTTTTATATAGTTCATGAAAATTTATCTTCAATATTATTCTAAAAGTGAGTGCGTGATGTAAATTTAAAGTTGATGGAATGTGGATCACACACTCACAATAGATGTAGACCATTGATTTTTTTTTTTTTTTTTTTCTGTGTGATTTTCTAAAGTAAATCTTCTAGAGTTGTAGCATTACTATATATGGAAAGGCAATTTTTTTTAAAAGTGGGCCTCATCAGCGAATTTTATAAAATTTTATTTCATTAATGCATGTTTTATGCTCTTTTCTGTGTTTGCAACAGAATGGAATGAAAATCAACAACTATATGGGCGAGTTTAGTATAGTCTTTTACTTTTGAAAACAGAAAATAGAAGTTGACTCAGAAAATTTGCTTGCCAACTGTTTTTGAAAATTGAAGTTTTTTGAAAAAAGCTTATTTGATTTGTTTTTAAAATTTTCAAAGTTACTTTCACAAAAGAATGAAAACAATTGGTGTTTTTGAACTACTCATTGTTTTTTGTTTCTGAAAACTTGAAAAACAGAAACAACACCCAAAATGATGACCATAATTATGGCTATCTAAAGTGATTCAAATTGAACTCTTTTTTTTTTTTTTTCCTAATCAATCCACCCAAAAAAGAAAAGTTGCTTACTCAATTGGCAATAAAGGAGGGGAATTTTGTCCAAACTAAAATCTAACAGTTATCAACACATGCATCTTCCCAAAGCATCAAAATAATTTTGGAATCAATCCCCTTTGGTTGTGTTTGGGAGCCAAGTGTTGCTGCCCAGAATTTTGGGTCTTCGCTCGAGCGAGCTGTTCTTCGCTCGAGCAAGCTTCTGTTTTTGGTTGGTCGCTCGAGCGAGAGTTGGTTTTTGTGTCTGGTGGCTCGAGCCAGAGTGGCTTCGCTCGAGCGAGCGAGCGATTGCGTCTGGCTCAGACCTGAAAGTTGCATTTCTTGGCTCGAGCGAGCTTTTCTTCGCTCGAGCGATCTGGTTCGTTCTTCGCTCGAGCGAGCGGTTCTTCGCTCGAGCGAGCATCGTGTTGCAAATCGGAGGATTTGAACTGTTGGCTCGAGCGAGCGTGTCTTCACTCGAGCGAGGGCAGTTTCTTGTGTCTGGTAGCTCGAGCGACCAAGGCTTCGCTCGAGCGAGCCTGTTTATATCAGTTAGCAGCAGCCGAACCAAACTTCACTTTTTCAAAACTTTTCATCCTTCAAACCCTAAAATTCGAGACCCTCTCTCTCTAAACTTACTCTCTCTCTAAGATTTGATCTACCTAGGGTGATTTCCTACCCTAAGTCCTTTGTTAAAAAGATAGAGGGTGACTTGGGCTTCGATTTAATCTGAAAATATTTGGTTTTGGAGCAAGTTGGGTGTTGGGTCTTCATCTCCATTTGAGCTCAAACTTTGAGGTAGGGATGTCCTACTCCTCTTTATGGATTTTGTCTTTAAATTTTAGCATTTTGATGTGTTGGAAGTTGTTGTGTAATTTTGAGAAAACTTTGGGCCTTTGTGTAATTTTACAAAAGTTGGGGTTTTATTTATAATGAACCTAGAGGCATGTTTGGAGTAGAAACATGGGATTAATGTTGAAATAGTGATAGAAAATGGAACCTAAGGGTTGTAATGTTAATTATGGAAAATGCCCTAATTACATTGATTAATTAATTGGGATAATTAATTGTAAGAAATGAGGAATTGAAGTGGGAATGTTGAGATTGGAAGTGTATGGGATTAAATGGTGTAGTTGAATTACTTATCACTCACCGAATTGAAATGTTGATTTTATATCCATTTGTTGCATTTGTTTTTCTGTATAGAAATAACTGCTTTGGGCTATCGGTGGAGGATAGTCTTGATTGTTGTAGACAATGCATGATGATTAGGCAAACTAAAACTGATCATTGAAATGTGTCATTGAGTGTGACGGTTGAAGGAATACATTAAATTTATGTATTGATTGATGTGTATAATAATTGTTTATATGCATTGTGTGTTGTGTTGGAGGAGATAGAGGATGTACTCCACGGTTTAGGGGATGATAGGGGATGGACCTCTAAACCGGATGTTGTTTGGGAGAAGATAGGGGATGGACTCCAAAGATATAGCTCATATGCTTATCTAGTGATGTGTTGACACAGCTCATATGCTTGTCTTTGGAAGTGTGATATTGCTCTTATGCATGTCTTTGGAAGTATTGATATAGCTAGTATGCTTGTCTTTTGTGAAATGGGAAAATTGTTGGACATGAGTTACTGTCCCACCTGAGTTGTTGGCCAGGTTCTGAGCCATGGTTATGAATTGAGAATTTGTAAGGAAATGGAGAATGAAAGTGTAAAGTGTTGGCCACCTATCAACTGCTAATCTTTTAGTCATTATTCATAACTGGTTTAGTGTATTTCTACTGGGCTGTGACTCACCCTATATGGGAACATCATTTTCAGGTACAGGTAGCATGCCACCTCCAAGGACATAGCTTGGGAGGCTAGCGGTTGTCAGACTTGTTGGTGTTGTTTCCTTTTGGTGTATTACATGTAGATTCAAGCCAAGGGCTTAATGTGTAAATGAGTTAGCACTCCTTTTTTTGTAACCAAGTGTTAACTTGGAAAGCTGTAAGCCCATAGGGCATTTGCTTTTGTTGTTAACATGTAATACTTTTGTAATGAACTATTCTGTTAAATGAAAGAATGATGAGCCTTTACATATGTCAATATTGGGGGTTTAATGTTATTATTTTGAGGGCGTTACAGGTTTTGTTTGGCAATTTCTAAAAACACCCGTCTTTAAGAAAAACACTTTCAAAAGCTTTTCCAAATTTTCAACAGCTGTTTCTCCTTCTTTTCTTAGGTTCTCAGAAATCAAAATAAATTTAGAAGTAAAAAAATCAAAATAAAAAATCTATGCCTTCCAATAAATTACAATTTTTTAATTTCACAGCTAAAATCAAATAGCACAACCATAATCATAGGCAGATATTGAACATGTAGATTAACAGCGACAATGATCAAAACAATCACTCCTAAAAGCAAAAAACAAACGGAAAAAATTACTTAAAAAGGAAAAAAAAAATATAGAGTGTATAAACTGGGTTTATATATCAGAATCAAAAGGGTTAGAAGTTGAAGAACCTGGAAATCCAGTGTCAACTGAATTTTGCTTAGAAACCTTATTGGCAGGTGATTTCAAAAATCCAAACATTTTGAAGGATGAGTAATGATTACAGATACAAAATTAAAGAAAAATCCAGCAAGAACTGTATTGGGATGTGTACGGAATTCAATTGATTACAGATACAAAATATCCAGATACAAAACTCATTTCAAAATCAACCCACCCAAACACCCACATATCAAAAATATCCAGATTCAACTTTACAAACCCACAAAAAATTCAGATTCAAGAAAAAGAATATTATGAATTGTAACTTTACAACCAAACCCACAAAAAATTCAGATTCAAGCAAAAAATGTCATGAATTCAAGTTGGAAGTTCTAGTTTACCTTGCAAGGGGAGAGAGACGAAAGAGGAGGGTGAGAGGAGAGGAGGTGGTTGGTGGTGTCGTCGAGAGAGGATGACACACAGAGCAGAGGTGGTCGGTGGTCGTCGGCGTCGCGATGGTCGGTGGTCGTCGCACGGGATGGGCTCCGATGCAGGTAGAGAGAGAGAGAGAGAGAGTTCAAAAATTGAAATGAGAGAGAGAGAGAGGAGATGAGCACCTATGATGGAGAGGAGAGAGAGAGAGATTTTCTGACCATCACATCTTGATGCCGTTGATGCTCAAAGAGGGAAATAAAGCCTCATCCTCATCTCAACCATTGAAGTTGAGATGAGACAATTTAGACCATTGGATCAAAATGTATCTCACATACATTTTAAGACATTTTCAAAAAGCTTCTTGCCTTATTATATAGATATTATATTATATATATTTGAGAGATAGATATTTTATTGTCCCTTACTTAATTTTCAAGATAACTTTTGAGTATAAATATATTATTTGTAGAGCCATTCTACCAACTCAAATGTCACTTTTCATACTAAATTTAATAAAATATTATTTATTTTGACTAAATAAATATAAAATAGGAGATAAAAATAGAAGGCAATTAAAAAAATCCTTTACATATCTTTGTTTTTATTGATTATTGATATATTTTGATGCATTGCAATTTGTAAATTAGAATATAAAAATAATGAAAATATAGTCGGAGTTGGATATATATAATATTTGGCCCCCTTATCTTAAAATTCTGGCTCCGTCATATATTCAAATTCTTGATAGTTTTCTAAATATTTTTGTTGAGAACATAGCACATTACGATATTTGTGAGAATTCTTCCAATTTAGTTCACTATACAAAGATCCATTTGATATATATGTATATATTTATGATCCTTAAAGTATGCATTTTATGTCATATTGAAATTTGAGTCAAATTGGTCCAATTCCAAACGGCCTTTTAAATCGTTAATGAAATAATTACAATCAGGTTGTTTGGTTTGAGTTTTTTGAATTCAGTTTTCAGAAAATTGAAATTTTTTGTTTTCGTAATTTTCTTTTGTTTTTACTGAATTTTTTAATATTTTAAGCAATTTTTAAATTTTTCGATACACCTAACATAAATACACTTAAAAAGTATAATATTTGTGAAAAAATCTTTAAAAAATTCACTAAATACCAAAAATACAAAAATTCAGTACATTTTTTTTTTTGTATTCTTGTGTATTTATTGATTTTTTACAAATATTTTACTTTTTAGATACATCTAAGTAAGGTGTTTCTAAAAGAGTAAAAAAAATTACCTAAAATTTAAAAAATATTCACTGAAAACAAAAAAAAATAACAAACTCAATTTAAAAAAAAAATGAATCTAGAAAATTAAAACCAAACACCGTGAATGGTCCTTAAACTATACGTTTTGTGTCATTTTGGTCCATGAAATTTTAATTTTAGCAATTTTGTCCCTCAATACTGGAAGTTTATGTTTCATCTTTTTCGTTTATGTTTTGGGACTAAATTGACAAAATTAAAAATGTTAGGAATTAAATTAACACAAATAACATACTTTAGAAACTATATGTGTATTTTATTATCATTCTATTAATTATTTGGAAGGTTCATTTGAAATTGGACCAAATTGACTCAAATTAAAAAATTTAAAAACGAAGTTGTCAAAATTGAAAATTAAAAAATCAAAGTGAGACAAAACAGATATTTTGAGAACCATTTACATAATTTATCCTATAACTTAAAACAATATTTATGTCTATTTAAGGGGAATCGGTCAACGAGCAACAAAGTGACACGACCTTTGTTCTTTCCTCCAATATCATGTCCATGGCCATCTCCATATTGGTATATGAATTGGGAAACCCTAGCCATGTTTGTTACAATCCCAACAAAAGTGCCATTGAATGGAGAATCCACAAGTCGATCTTTATTGATCTTCTTTCATGCCTTATTAATCAAATAGTTTATGTGTTTTCTGATATCTTCTACAGAAACATCAGCTTCGTGCATGTGAAGTTGGATTGATTTAGGAATGTTAGCTCGTTTTACCTCATCTTGAACAAATCAAGAAGAAATTGTAGATGATTAGTATTAGTGACAAAAAGAAAAGAAAAAAGCAATTGCAAGTAACTTTATGAAGTACTTAGGATGATATAAGAGAGATATATTGCTCTAATAGGACTAGAGGATCCAATTTAGGGCAATTTGGCCCCATTTTGGGTCTATCTCGGAAATCCGAATCGCTTATTTTTTATGTCTTATGAGTAGATTATCCATGTAATAATTAAGTTGATTGGATATCATTAGTAACATAATTGGATCATATTTGTCTTTCTTGAAATTATACTTCTCATTCATTTTTTAAAGACAAATGTAATTTAAACATTAACGATATTCGATCAACATGATTTTTTACATGAATAATCTACTCAAAATGTACTAAAATTGAACAGTTCAAATCATCAAAATGAATTTGAAATGGAACCAAATTTCCTTAAATTGAACTCTCTAATCCAATCCAATTAGAGAATTGGAGGGAAGTCCAATCCAATTAGCTTACACACCCATGATATTCCCAAATCATCTGCAAGTCAACCATTGATGACCACTTAATTATGTCATGGTACTTCTCTAAGAATTGAATTTATGTATGGCGAGAAGTTTGAGGTTTTCTCCAATCACAGGAGTCTAAAGTATTTGTTTTCCCAAAAAAACTCGAATTTACGCCAATGGAGGTGGATGGAATTTATGAAAGATTATGACTTTGAGTTACACTATCACCCGGGAAAGGCCAATGTAGTGGCTGATGTTTTGAATCGGAAATCCGTGAGTAGTTTGGCAAGTGTGGCCATTCGAGAATGGGTTATGCTAGGTGATATCGGCAAGTTTGATTTGCACTTGGGTGAGTCCGAAGGGAGTGCAACCTTGTTTACTTTGAGTGCTCAACCTACCTTGATTAGTAAGGTCATAGAGGCACAACAAGGAGTGTAACGTCGTCAAAATAAACCCATAAACCATACAATCTTAACATGCTTAGACATAAGAGAGTAAGGCATAATTTCATTTCCTCAGAGTATTTATTACAAAATGTATTACATGTTGACAACAAAAGTAAATGCCCCACGGGCTTACAACTTTCCAAGCCAACACTTGGTTACAAAAAGAGAGTACTAACTCTACACGAAATAAGCCCTTGGCTTGATATACATGTAATACACAAAAAAATAAACAAAAGAGTCTTCAACTCTCACAACCATCCAAGCTATGATCTTGGAGGCGGCATACTACCTGAACCTGAAAATGATATCCCATATAGGGTGAGCCAACGCCCAGTAGAGATATGCTAAACATAAATGAGCAATAACTAAAACATTAGCATTTGATAAATGTTTAACTCACATAAATCAATTCTTAACCCATTTCAATTACATGACAAATGTGTCCATGTTTCATTCCATTTTTCCATCTCTTATTCAATTTCTCAATTCATAATCTTGGCTCAGAACCTGGCCATATACTTTGAATGAGATTACATCTCATATCAATAATTCTTCCATTTCAACAATTCAAATGAGATAACAACTCATATCAAAATACTTCCATAAGCCTCAATAGATACACATATTTGCTGTATCAGTAACACATAAAACACTTTTATACTTCACAAATGATACACCGATTTGCTGTATCAATAATACATAAAACACTTCCATACTTCACAAATGATACACAGATTTGCTGTATCAATGATTCAATAGATACACATATTTGCTGTATCAATGGAGTCCATCCCCTATCTCCTCCCAAATAACATCCGGTTTAGGAGTCCATCCCCTATCTTCCCCTAAACTGTGGAGTACATCCCCTATCGCCTCCCACACAATACAATGTATATAAACACATATCATATACATAATCAATCGATACATAGCTAGGATGTATTATTCCAACCGTCATATTCGATGACATATTCAATTGATTAGTTTTAGTTTGCCTAATCATCATGCATTGTCTACAACAATCAAGACTATCCTCCACCGATAGCCCAAAGTAATTATTTCTAAACAGATAATAAATGCCTCAACGGATATATAATCTCAACATTTTCAAAGTGAGCGATTAATAAATCCAACTCCACCATTTTATTTCATAATGAGTCAATTTCATTATTTCCAACTCAATTTCATATTTCCATAATAATTGTCATTAATTACACTAATGACCCAAATATACCCAAACATGGCATTTTTCCCATTTTTCTCAATATTGACCCAAAGGCCCAAATATTACCAACAACATCAATAACCTCTCTTTTAGACCCAAAACACATAAGTTTGAATCAAAAGAACAAAACTCTACTTTCCAATATAACACATTACAAACCCTAACTTCCCAAACCAAACTATTTATACAAAAAGCTCAACATTTAGGTTAAAGACCATAAATATGAGTAGGAATCTCTACCTCAAATTCGGAGCTCAAAGGGAGAAGATGAAGAATTTCGAGATGCTCCAAATCCCAAGATTTCTGGATCAAAATGTAGCCCACACAAAGATCAACACTTTTTGTAAAGGCTCAAGGGTAGGAGATCACTCTAACTAGATCAAATCCTAGAGAGAAGGTGAGGTTTTAGAGAGATGAGCTCTCCAATGGAGGTTTTGAAAAAGTAAGAGAGAGAAAGGAAATCAAAAAGTGATCCAAAAAGTCAAAACTCGGACTGATATAAAAGTCGCCCCGCTCGAGCGTGGAAACCCCTGCTCGAGCGTCAGACACAGACTTACGCTCGAGCGTGAAAAGAGCCGCTCGAGCGTCGATTGCACACCTGCAGAAGTTTTGCAGACATGGTCCCCGCTCGAGTGTCAAACTCCCCGCTCGAATGGAGGAACAAAATCAAAGGGTCACGCTCGAGCGCCAAATCTCCCGCTCGAGCGTATGAAGACCTGCAGAGAAAAAATATTGGGAGATGGAAATTCACACTTGAACATCAAAACGTCCGCTCGAGCGGAGAAACTACAACAAAGGGCCCGCTCGAGCGTCAAAAGCCCCGCTCGAGCGTGTAGGCCAAATTCTGGGCATCAACTTTTGGTTCCAAAGCACAACCAACCTATTTCAAACCTGCCTAACACAACCCAAGACTCAAATACAAAGAGTAAGAGAAGGAAATGAGAATGAGACAACAACACAACCACAGAACCAAGTCCGGAATACAATATACAAAGGAAAAGAAAATCGGGATCGCTATAAGGAGACCGTGAAGTAGAGTCCATCCGTGATAGAATTTCCAACGGAAAGGAAGAGAACGGTTTGAACATTCACTCGAATGTGAGTGTACGTTATCTAGACCTTCTGTTTGTACCGGAATCTTGTAGAGGGGACGTACTTCGGGAGTTCCATCACTCACGCCTTGCGGTACACCCGGGAGGCACCAAAATGTATCATGATCTTAGTCGTCAGTATTGGTGGAGAGGTATGAAATGGGATGTCACCTCCTTTGTATCGAAATGCCTTACTTGTCAACAAGTGAAGATCAAACACCAAAGACCAGCGGGTTTGCTACAACCCTTATCGATAGCCGAGTGGAAATGGGAACATGTTATTATGGATTTTGTAGTTGGGCTTCCTAGAACATAGCGAGGCAATAATGCCGTTTGGGTGATTGTTGATAGGTTGACTAAGTCTACGTATTTCATTTCGATGCGCACCGGTGACTCAGTTGAACATTTGGCAAAGTTGTACATTAGAGAGATAGTTCGACTTCATGGAGTTTCTGTAACCATTGTATCAGATAGAAATCCTCGTTTTACTACCCGGTTGTAGCAAAGCCTTCAAGAGGCGTTGGGAACTAAGTTGACTTTTAGCACCGCTTACCACCCTCAAACGGACTGACAGTCGGAACGTACCATTTAGATTTTGGAGGACATGCTTAGAGCTTGCGTCTTCGATTTCAAAGGGTCTTGGGAGAGGCATCAACCATTGATTGAGTTTGCCTATAATAATATTTATCAAGCGAGCATCGAGATGACACCGTTTGATGCCTTGTATGGCCGACCTTCTAGATCACCGATTTGTTGGGCCGAAGTGGGTGATGCACCGTTGTTGGGTCTAGAAATTGTTAGAGAGACGACCGAAAAAGTAGCTCTTATTAGGAAGAGGTTAGCTATGGCTCAAAGCCGACAGAAGAGTTATGCCGATAAGAGAAGACCTTTATCTTTCGAAGTTGGTGACCATGTGTTCCTTAAAATCTCGCCAAGACGGGGTTTGATGAGATTCGGTAAGAGTGGTAAATTGTCTCCAAGGTTCATTGGGCTTTTGAGATATTGGAGCAAATTGAGGAAGTAGCATACCGGTTAGCCTTACCGCCACAACTTTCGGGGGTTCACAACGTGTTTCATGTATCTATGCTTAGGAAGTATGAGCCCGACCCTTCTCATGTGCTTGATTGGGTTGATTTGGAGGTAGATGAGGATGCCTCTTACCAAGAATGACCGGTTCAAATACTACATACCAGGGAGCAAGTGCTACGGGGCAAAACTATACCGTTGGTAAAGGTGTTGTGGAGACACCATGGGGTTGAAGAAGCAACGTGGGAACGGGAGGTGGAAGTCCGCTCCAAGTATCCGGATTTGTTTGAAAATGCTTAGTTGTTTTAATTTGTTATATTCCCTAATGTTAGAGGGAAATGTGTCAAAGTTGTTAATCGCATGTTGTTATATGTATTGTTATTCTAAGCATAAAGTTGTTGTGGATTAATATTTTGCTAGAAAGTTTCATACTTATGCTTACCATAAGTGGCTGTCGTTATCGAGGTAACCATGATGATAATAGTAAATGTTGGTCGAGAATCTATTTTGTGATTTGAGATTGTAATAGGGTGGTTGTAATTGCTAGAAATTCCTTGTTGAGTAGTTGATTGAATTTCGGGGACAAAAATTCCTATGGTGGGGAGGTTGTGATGACCAGGTACGTAACCCGTCTTACTTTTCTTTTGTGCGTGTTGGGGTTTATCGTGTTAGAGTGTCAGGGTCTAACTTGAGGTCATGTCAACTGTTGGGTTCATTACTTTTGAAATCTCTTTCTCAAAATTTTCGTCCCTATTAATTTCAATCCTGAGTTTCATTTGTTTCGGGAGACTTGAAGTTGAATCCGGGAGTTCTTCATTGGAGCTGGAAATTTTCTGGGCTGAGGGCAGAGCCGCACGTGCGGAAGAGGGGCCGCACGTGCAGGAAATAGGAGAATTTCTGGGTTGTCTACTGCATAAAAGGCAGGTGCGGCTGGAGGTGTAGGGTAAGGGCGCCGCACATGCATGGGTGAGTACCGCACGTGCGGGAGGACGTTCCGCACATGAGGGAATGGGTGCCGTACGTGCGAGACTCCATTGAGTCTGAAAATCTGCTTTTCTTCTTTTCTTGGACTGAGTGTATATCATTTTATAGATCTCTCTCTCTCTCTCTCTCTCTCTCTCTCTAAAAACCCTTTTCTCCTCATTCTCCCTCACTAGATCTTTGATTTCTCCAAATCCATAAACATTTTGACCCTAGTTCCTTGGTTAAAGTTAGAAAGCTCTCTAAGGCCCCGTTTGTTTTGGGTGAAAGAGAGGGTATTGGGATTGCTAATACCTTGGTATTAGTAATAGCCTTGTTTGTTTTGGGAGAAGGCCTTGGGACTATTAGTCCCAAGGTATTAGTAATACCCTTGGAGAGGGGATTGGTAAGGAGGAGGTAGAGATGGTATTAGAAAAATAGTGAGGGGATTAGAAATTTTTTTATTTTTTTTATTTTTTATATATTGGGAATTTTTTTTAAAATATAATTTTAATTTTTTATATTTTTTTATTTGTTTTATTATTTTATATAAAAATAATTTAACAATTCCTCACTACTAATCCCCTCACTATCAATCCCCTCACTACTAATCCCCTCACTATCAATCCCCTCACTAACAATCCCCTCACTATTAATCCCCTCACTATCAATCCCCTCCATTCTATCTCCCAAAACAAACGGGCCCTAAGGGTTTCATTGTGTGCAGTGAAGATCGGGTTTCTTTATCGTTGATTTTGGGGCTTTCATCTCTTTTCCCTCCAAGAATTTGAGGTAGGGATTTTTTTAGAGCTATATATATATATATATATTTGCAAGTTTATGTTGATTTTGAAATTTCCTTTGGTGATATTGAAAAGTTGGCTTTTGGCTCAAGAATGTTGGTGGTTTTGAAAATGGGTTCATCTCTTGTTATCTTTAAATGATTTACTTGAGGATTTGAACCACATTGATTTGAGAAAGATGTTTTTGGTGAGATTCTTCCAAGAGGTGAGGAAGTGTCTAGTTTTGATGAAAAAACCTAAAAATTGGGAGTTTTGGAAAATGTTGAGAATCTATGGATTTTCCTTGTGCTAAATGATTGAATAAGTGAAAATTTCATATTATTGTATACAAAATGACAATTTTCTTGGTATATGAAAATTAGTGGATTTTTTTGAAATTTATTGTTTAAAGTGTATATATATACTCATGAAATGGCAAATTGTTGAGAACACATAAGATGTAGAATTGTTGCTACACTTGGATAGACATAAAATTCATATGTGATATATGTTGAAATACATTGGAAAAGGAAATGGAAAATTGTGATCACAAATAGAGCATTTGTGTGGAAGTTTGGTAAATGGTAAGATGTTACATCGCATGGATAATCATTACATTGCATGGTTGATTATTTTATTGCATGGATAATTGTTGCATTGGCACTTCAATACCTTGCATGCTATAAATATTGAATTGGGATTTGAAACTTTGCATTGAGAAAGAAATATTGTGAAATGAGATTTATTGAAATGTCTTGGGGTAAATACGTTGGTAAGTCCGGATAGGAGGTGTAGATGAAATTGATTAAGTTGGCCTGAGTGTTCGGGGTGAAAGAACGAAAACACGCGCAGAGGAGGTACCGCGTGCCTTTCGGTTAGCTACCGGTGAAGTGGGGATTTGGTTTGCAGACACCAACCTAGGGATTATCTGAGTCGTATTTACCGCCCTTTGAAATAAATTGATAAATTTTGAATTGTTGAGATTTCCAGTTATCATGAAGCATGATAGTTTTCAAAAGATGTAAATGTGATTTTTTTTCAAAAGGCATAGCATGGCATGTGCATCTCAGTTGGTGAAACTGCATAAAATGTATATACTTTGTTAAGAATTCTCTACTGGGTTTTATGTTCACCCTATAGGGTTTTGGTGCAGGAAAAGATGTGGCAATTCTGCCGAATTAGGGTGTGGATATGATTGCTGAGAGCATATGGCTCCTCTTTTGTTGTGATGTATTTTTTCTAGCCGAGGGCTATAATTGTATGGGCCCGAGAGACCATTTTTGTGTAATCGAGTTTAAGCCTTGGAATCTGTAAGCCCTTGAGGGCATTTATTTATTTTTGAATTTGATGCTTTGCATTCTATAGATTCATGTATTTGATATCAATGAATGTATAATTCACATGTGGATCTATTTTTGTTCAAACCTTGAAGATCTAGTAATGTAAAGGTTGGAGAATTACTTCTTTTCTTATAATGAGCGTTAGTTGATGTATTAAATGATGTTATAAAATTTTGGGGCGCTACAAGTCCAATCCAATTAGCTTACACACCCATGATGTTCCCGAATCATCTGCAAGTCAACCATTGATGACCACTTAATTATGTCATGGTACTTCTCTAAGCGTTCCAACTCCTTCTTGGTTATGGCATTTGAACTAAGAAAATAAACATGGGTTAGTAATGTTGTAATGGAGGATGAAGTCCATGCATGGTTGAGGTACTCCTGAAGTGTTGGCATGTATCCATTGTAAGACCATCTTGCCTCCTTAATGTAATATTGACATAAATCTTGCCACTGCAACATTTAAAAAACATGGGTTAAATTTAATTATTATAGTTTAAATTATATCAAATTTGTCATTTAATTTTTTACGTTGTGTTGATTTAGTCCTATTGATAACATCCATTAAGACATTAGATAGAATAGTAAGTTACACTATTGGTCCCTCTAGTTTGAGCGAAATCTCACTTTGGTCTTTGTAGTTTCAATTTAAACAATTTAATCCCTACACTTTAATTGTATTGCAATATGGTCTCTCTGTCACTTATTATTAGAATTTGGAACAAAAAATAACCATGCGTGAAATTAGAGGAATCAAAGTAGAATTCAAAACAAACTATAGGGACTATATTGCAACAAAATTGAAAGTGTAGGGACTAAAATGACACTTTGCATAAACAATAGAGACTAATGGTGTAATTTATCCTAGATAGAAATAAATGGTAAAATGGCACATTCAAAAAGGAATAGACTATTTTAAGGGTAAATTACAATTAGCACTTTTGCGCTTTCACCAAATCTCACTTTGGTCCTTTCACTTTCAATTGTAACAGTTAATGCTCTATACTTTAAATCAAGTTCTAATTTCATCTTTCCGTCCACATACTGTTAATAAAGCTAATGGAAATGGAAAATGAAGGGACTAAAGTGAGATTTTGCTAAAAGTGTGAGGACTAAAGTGAGAATTTAATAATAGTGTAAGGATGCTAACGAAACAACAAAAATGTCACATATATTTTAAATGACAAATTTCGTCAACTTTGTTAACGACAAATGAATGGAAGGGTAAGATTGCAACTTGAGTTAAAGTGTAGGGGAATGACCGTTAAAAGTAAAGTGATTAAGTGAGATTTTGGTAAAAGTGAAGGCGTACTAAGTGTAATTTACCCCTATTTTAAGTTGGATGCAAACCCCTCAATCATTTATAGTAGAGTGAATGAATTATTTTGACCCTTGATTTCAATATATTTTCTCAAGAGACATTATCAATTAGACTATATTGACATGATATTTAAAAAATTCGAAGGTAGAATTGCTATAATTAGAACTATATGAACCAAATGACACAAAAGGTCAACTTTGTAGACTAATGAAAAAATTAAATTGGGCCCTTTTTCACTGTCTTTCTCTCATTTTTTTATTGTTTTTTTTAAATAGTATAAAATTGAGCATAGTTTAAGTAAGCTAATATACACAATCTGTTTGAATGTGACCAAAATAATTATAAGGTAGTTTGCTTAAATATAAAAAGGGTATGAATACCTTTTTTTTTAATGTACGGGAGGATGTGGACACCATGTTGGTTAAGAGTGCAATAAGCCATTTCATTAATGGAATTAATTAAACCAAGGAAGCATACCTTCATGTAGTTCGGAAGTTGTTCTGCTGCATTGGCATCCCATCTGAGACACAAAAGTATTTTCAAAATTTTTTGTTAAAAATTTAATCAATTTTTCTATTTAAACAAAAAATAATTATATAGTTTAATATTACCCTCTCATATAAAGCTCATAAAAAGGTGGAATCTATCTCACATTAGAGGGTTGTGTCTGATTCTATTATCAATTTATGAGTTTTTAGATATTTTAAAAATTAAATAGTTCAGAAGTTGTTTAGCTACATTGACATCCCATCTGAGATGCAAAAGTGTATTTCAAAATTTTGTGTTAAAAACTTAAATAGTTCTTTTATTTACACAGAAATTAATTACAGAATTGAATACAGTCATCTCATATAAATGTAAAGCTCATAAACAAACCCATCTCATATAAAAAGATTATGTCTACTTCTATAATTGATTTATATATTTTTAAACTTTTTAAAACTTAAAATCTTAGCTAAGAGCAAATTAAAAAGCATGTGGCTAGTGCAAAGGTAGTTCCCTGCTACTAGTACCAACCTGTCAATGGCATTGGTGAAAAATAAGAGTCCATCCAAGGTACCATATGCATCATAAACATCGTCAACACATGTTGCCAATTGTAGACACTCCATTTTTGACCGACCTTAAGACTCAGACATCACCGATTGAGCGCTCGGTGATAGTGCATATTGTGCTCGTTTTGAGGTTTCAGAGTCTCGGCTGCGAGCCTTGCCTCCGGACTTCGGGGCTCTTTTGTGCTTTGCCTCGGTTTGCGAACCAGATCTTGTTTTCTCTGTTTTCTCTTCCTGAAGGGAGGGAGAGGTCTCGTAGACCATCTCTCAGTGGCCGTAGGCTACGTTTTGTGGTCGTAGGCCACTTTTTCCGTTTGGAGGCCAGTTTCCGATTTTCGGAGCCGTCGGCCGTGTGCCTCAGTTCGGGACCACTTAACTGCCTCCGTTTGCTCCGGTTTTTGGCACACACCTTGTTTCCTCTCCTTAGAGGGACACTGTGGCCCGGGAGATGACCTTTGTGGTCATACGCCACCTCAGGTGCCTAACAGCCTGTTTTCGGGGCCCCGGGCCGCGCGTTTTGGCCCTCGAACCCTCGTTTTGCATCGGTTTGGGTTCATTTTTGGTATGAACCCTTGTTTCATTGTTAGGAAGGTGGTACTATAGTGGAAGACCAGCAATTCTTTTGGAAACCATTTTCTCTCTCCTCCAGCCGATTTTCTTGACAGAAAGCTAGTTTTTCTCACTTTTGGGCCATAATTTCTGGTTTTTCATACCACCATTGTGTTGTGCTCATCTGGGAGGCCACCAATATGGGTAGGCCGACCAGTATTTCTTCTTGACCCTTTTGAACCTTTCTAGAAAGCTGGTTTTCCTCTCTTCTGGGTCACATTTTCTGGTTTCCCACCATACAGCTGTATTCTACTCATCTGGGAGGCCACATTTCTGGTATGGCTGACCAGCTTTGCACCTTGACTCTTTTGAACCCTGGTCGGCCGACCAGGGCAAGTGGTCGGCCGACCACTTGAACTGGTCAGCCAGCCATCTGCTTTTTGCTCTCTCTGAATGCAATCCAGCTGTGCCAGCTGAGGGGCATTTCGACCATCCTCTATACACGTGTATAGAGGATATTTGAAGTTCCAAGAGAAGCTTTGGCCTCTCTTCCCTATAAGAGAGGCCCTCCTTTTCCATTACAAAGGTTGAAACTTTTTGTTTAAGGCATACAAACACTTCCCTCCATAGCTCACTATTCCAAGCTCCAAACCCTAATATTCTTGCACCATTTGCACTACACCTCATAGCCTACCACCTCCATCATCCATCCAAGCATCTTGGAGCTAATTTTCAGAGGTTGAAGAACTCCTTTCTTGGTCCAGAGCTTGCTGCCTTGCTATGCTACAAGGGTGAGTCTCTATTTTCCCTTTTCTTGCATTATTTTGCTCCATTTGTTTAGCCTTATTTACAAGAATTTCTGGACTTCGACATAAACTTAAAAGTGTCTTCTTTTGAGCTCCTCTTGAAGTTTGATTAAGGAAACTTTTCTGTTTGAGGTCATCTACCTCCTTGTATGCTCCATCCCTCTTTGTAGGCTTATTTTGCTTCCTATCTTAGCCTTGCTTGAAAGCATTTCTGGGTTTTGGCATAAACTAAAAAGAGTATTATTTTGAGCCCCTCTTGAAGTTTGATTAAGGGCATTTTTCTGTTGGGGGTCATCTACCCCCTTGCATGCTTGTTTGCATCTTGTTTTGAGCCTTACATCTAGGCCTTTGTTGCATGCTTTGTTTGGCCTTCTAGCCACTAAAATCCAGTAGATTTTCAGTGGCTATCACACTATTTTGAGAGCCAAAATCAGAGGGGGGTGACCCCCTCTCTCCTTGTCTTGTTTGTTGGCCCTTTTGGCCTTCCAAAGGAACCCCATTTTGCATGCTTTGAAGTCTTGTTTCAGGCCATTATTTGTGAGTTTTTAGGTCTGCCTTAACTCTGTCCGGAGCCCCTTTGGCCATATTTTGTGTCTGTCATGCATGTGTAGAACAATCCTATTCAAGGCCTTTCAAAGGGGCCTTTATTTGCATGTTTCCTAGACCTATTTCAGGCTCTTTTTAGTGGGTTTTAGGACCCTCAGAACCTCTTTCCAGAGATGGTTTTGCCATTCGGTGTGTCCGTCATATAGGTGTGGAATAACCCCTTGCATGGCCCTCCAAAGGAGCCCACCATTTTTGTATGCGTTGACTGAGTTTCAGTGGTTATTTGGGCATATTTTAGCATACCATGTTGCTGTTTTTGGCTGGTTTGATGACCTCTCTTATGCTTCATATACATGTAATGTAAACCATGCTTACTAGCCTATGTTGCATGTTGTTTTAGCCCTTCATGTTAGCACCTTTTGGCCATACTTAGAACTGATTTGGTGCATGTTTAGGACTGCCTTGGCTCTATTTTCATGCTTCATGGTCAAAGAATGCTTGCTTTTCATACTCGTGGTTCAATGCATTTGCCTAGTTTTGAGTTTCGGGGCCTATTTCATGCATTGGGTGACATGTTTCCATGATTCGGGACCATTTTGTATCATGTTTCAGAGCTGGAATTTGTGTGTTTGTATGCAATATTGCATCCTTTGCTATGCTTAGTTGGAGTTGCATGTTGTGCCTTAGGATCGGTCCTTTGCACCCGTGCATGCTTGCATGCGTTTCAATTGTCTCATTCCCATCATATGGCCACTGATGTGAGTGTGGCTGAGGTCCACTCATATTGGTGTAAGTCCATCGTGCATTGTGTATGCCATTTCAGTCCATAGCATTGTGTATGCTAGGTTGCATGTTAGAGCATTGTGTATGCCATGTTGTGCTACGTGCATTGTGTATGCCATTTTAATCCATAGTATTACGTATGCTAGGTTACATGTTAGTCACATTGTGTATGCCATCTCATTTGCATTGTGTTTGAGATAGGAGTCAGCCCAAGCACGGGAAACGAGGGATGTTTCGTACTCCAAGTGACGAAACGTGTCTCAATTCCCGGTCGCCGACACTTCGGATTACTCATGATGGAGTCTAGGCCTTGTTGTGTTATCATGTGCATTCATTTCACATTGAGTCGTGCAATTCAACTCCTCGGCCATCGTGCATCGAGATGCGTGATTGGTGGCACGAGGATCGAGGTGTGCATACATATGTGAAAATACTTTGCCATGCCCCTTTCTTGCTCTCTATTGCAGCAAACTAGAAATCAGCAACTTTCTAAAGCTTTGCACAGCATTCCGGCATTAATTGCAAACAAAGGCGAATCGGGGCATCGCAATGGATTTCCGCGCCAGGCAACTCAAGCATGCATCATTCATCATTTGGAACAGAGCTGAGGCGGTCCATGGATTTGCATACTAATTTATCCGCTTTCCTAGTTAATCTGTTAATTAATTAGGGTTTTGTACTTATTCGGACTGTATTATTTATTCGGACCCTCCGAGCGAGGGCACAATTGTAATAAGTCTGCGTGTGTGTGATGCATGTCTTCCAAACCCACGTCTTTCTCCTTTTTATTTACCAGCTTATGATGGTTAGATTAGGGCATGTTTCAATTAGCATACTTATGCTCGCATGTTTGCATCCATTCATCTGTCTTGCATGCACCGGGCTCGGCGCATCATACTAACTGCATTGTATTTCAATTCCGAGTTGAATACTTGTTAGTTGTAGCATTTCACATGCCATCTTTAGAATAGCCGAGCCTATCTTAGTTGCATACCTGTATGTGTTGCATTAGGCATCTCAGCATAGTTAGGATCATGCATGGATTTCTAACATAGCTTCTGTTTTGGCATGGAGTACTCGGTAAGTGTTTATGCTTTAGCATCCTTGCATGTGTGTGAGTGACTGCCATGATAGCATGCTTACCATGAGGCTAAGTCCTTATGTGATATAACTGCCTGAATGCCTGTGGGTGGAGGTTGGATTATCTGAATTGGAACAATTCATCGACTGTGAGTTTTAAGCCCACTTGACAGTGGCAAATCATCTTGTTTTCTAAGCCCACCTGAGGGTGGCAAATCCACATTTTAGCCTACTTGTGAGTAGCAAACCGTTTTCAAAACAAACATGAGATGTTTTGTTCCAATTCAGGCGATCCGGTCTATATTTGTATGCTGTGCGCATCACGTGGTAAATCTAGGCTAATAACCGGAATAAGAGCACATAATGTTTTCAAAACTCGATATCATGGTTAGTAGAGGCCGATCTTTGATCAGGCGAGCGGGGGTGCTCACGAAGTGACCTTCCCTAATCGTACCCAAGTTCCTGAGCCGAGGCAACTTTGGTGATGACGGACACGTGACCTTAGGCAACGAGTCAGGGTTTCCTAAATTCCCCTCAAAATAAATATTTAGGTGGCGACTTTGTATCTGGCAAAGCAGTCCATGTTTGGCACTTCTTTCAAAAAAATCTATTTTTAAAAACGATTTGCCGGATTTGGACTCTTTGATGATTCATCGGTCTTGCATTGCACTCTGCAAGATTAGATACAGGACCGTGACATTGAGTCCTGAACTGTAGTGAGCCCAAATGAACAAAACCGGATTTCCCTCCTGGGACGTTCGGGGACGTCTACACCAATATTTTGATCCTTGTTTCCATGCTCCTATAATGTTGGAACTTGGGGTCAAAAGCATCTCCCAAGACCATAAATAATTCTCCATCACCCTATCCCTAACAAGGGGCAACTTTTGCCTCCATCCTATTCCCACCACCTATTAATTATTATATAAAATATCATGAAAGATAAAATAATATACCAACAGAAAATTTAAAATAAAAAGGTGACAAGTTTAGATTTTACCATTGCAAGCGTGACTTGTATTTTAAAAGAGCACTGATTGGTAATTTGAATTTGAATTTGTCTGAAATCATCCAAATTTTAGTTTGCCGATCAACTGGCACGAAGGTCAAAGCTGCAGTCGACAATGGTGACAACTGTGGTAGACAAATGTTTTACCGGTCGTCCGGGTGGTCAACCGTAAAGCACAAATTCGGGTTTTTGGACAAACTCAAATTCAAGTTACCAATCATTTTTCATTTTAAAAGTGCCAATCTCACACATTTTGGTTGAGAATTATGTATAGGGTTGTTAAATGAATAAAGCTATTTGAACTCGACTCGTGTTGGATTCATTACAAATTTGTTCGAGATCGGGTTCTTATTTAAACAATCCAAGTTTGAATACATTTAAGTTCTCAAATCAAACTTAAGCAACTTACTACTTAATTTGAGAAGTATGTGCCCTTAAAAATAAAATAATCAAGTTAGTTGAACTCAACTTGTTATTGGCTTGATTAAACCTCGCTTGACATGAGTTTGAAAGATAAACAAGTCAAATTTAAATACATTTTGAAGTCGTTAAAATTTTTCAAACCAAGCTAGAATAAACTTTTTCAGTTTGGTAATTATATAAATGAAACTGCCACATCATTATGTATAAATATCCTAGTAGAATAGCATTTTTCCTACAGGTTAGTTCCATTTCATGGAAGTGATTATTTACCATGATGCATGTTTGAGGTCATCTTGGTGAATTCCTTGTAACATGTTGAAATCCAATTTGGAAAACTCAAGCAACTTGGTATTCATATCCACTCTCCTCTCATATGCATCAATGAACCACATTGCCTTCAATTTTGGCATTGCCCAATGTAATGGAAACTCCAAAGCATGACTCACAATATAGTGACTCAGGTTAAGACCCGATCCTTTTATACTCTTTTTTATGAATTTTATACATGTTGATGTGATTGATATCTATTCTGGTCCAATGTTATCATTTGAGTTGAGTTTGTGATCTGTGAGGTGATGTTTTGAACAAATTGGATTGAGTGTGTCGGGGAGGTTTTGACTGTTTTGTTTTTAGTTTGCTCGAGAGGTGTTTTTATCACTCTAGCAGTCTTTTGTTTTTCCTACTTTCTGAGTTTGCAGTCTGAATTTTTGGGAGTAGAGCGTTCTTTGCACTAGTGGCATTTTGTTTGCTCGAGCGATCTATTTTGCAGGGATAATCTTATTGGCGTTTGGGTTCTTTATTTGAGCCTAGGTTTGGTTGCTCGAGCAGTGTGCTGTGTATGAAGCTCGAGTGGTGTTTTGTTCGCTCGAGTAGTCTGTTTGTATAAAGCTGCAAGGAAAGTCACTTCTTAGTAACTTTTTGAAGCTCTCTCTCTCTCTCTACAAATATCGGGAATCTCTTTACTCTCATCTCTCACTAGAATTCTTGTATAAATCTTTTGATTTCTCTCAATTCGTTGGTTTCTCAGTATCCGTGCTTTGGGATTAAAGGTAGAGCTTGACGAGAGGGTCGTTTTGATCTGAAAAGTTTGAGTATTCGTCTTCGTCAATTTTGGGGATTTGCTTATCTTTTTTCCTTGCTTTGATGTTGGGAATTTTTTAATGTTCTACATGATATTTAATTTCGTTATATGCTCCTACTTGGGTTTCAATTGGGTTTGAATTGATTTATAAAAGAGGGATTTTTGGATGTTTTCTTGGAAATGATATCAGAATTGTTTATGGTATTAGGACTTGAGGAAGTTGCTTTTAAAATATGAATGTTGAAAGAAATATCTGTTTTGGTATTATGGAAAAAACCTTGATGATTTCTTTATTTGGAAACAAGGAGAAAATGATGGTATCTTGGAAGAAGGTTATGATTCTTGTGTGAATTGGAAAAGTGAAGTTTGAACATGTAACTGTTACTCCTATGTTTAGATTATGAAATTCTATCAGTCTCTTGAAATTTATTTATTGAATGAAGATATCTGTTTTGGCTATCGGTGGAGGATAGTATTAATTGTTGTAGCAATTGCATGAGAACTAGGTTAACTGAAACCCATTTACTCATGCATTTAATTTGAACATTGGTTTATACTCATTGCATTGAAAGGTATCGTTTTGAGAAAAAGAGATAAATATCGTGGTGAATTTAGTTAGGGGGTGTGGTTGTGGTTTTTATGTTGGCCTTTATGTCGATGGTGAAAGTCTAAAAACTTACATGGTTAGGTGCTGATCTTTCCAGTTAGTACTTGTAAAATGGCTTTTGATAGTGCTTGTATAGTCTATTTGCAGACACATACCTAGAGATTCCCATTGTGTGTATTTACTACCATGTTTTCTGTTTGAGGTAACGGTTTATAAATTGTGAATTGAACTACGGCACTACATAGTTTAAAAAGGGGAAAACACATGTTTTGGCATTGGCATTCATGTGCATTCATCATATGGCTTTGTTAAGTATCATACAAATCATTAAATTCATCTCTACTGGGTTTTAGCTTATCCCATGTGGAAAATAACTTTTGCTGACCGTATACCTCCGACAAAGGGATTGCTTGGGAGGACATTGGAGCGGGACACTCATTTTGGTTTTGTATATTTGTTTTGTGTAAGCCTAGGACTTTAATTGTATTGGATTTGACCCACTTTTGTTGTAACCAAGCAATGCCTTGAAATTTTGTAGCCATTAGGGCATGAACTTATATTTATTTCTTTTTGTTCTATTTATATCAGTCATATGCTATAGATTAATAATTTAGGATTGATGAATGTATTAATGAATGTAATATCTTTTATAATATTTCAAAGAAATCAATGAATGAATAATAGTTCTTGAAATGCTTTCGATATTAAATGATTAAGACTATTAAGCTTCCGCATATCTGTTGAGAGTTATGAGGGTATCCATTGTCATTATTTTCGGGGTGTTATGCGCAAACATGCCAAGATTTGGATTTATGATCTTATTCTTGAGCCATTCTTTGAGATATTTAGTTGTGAAATCTCTAGTTTCTTCTAATATACTTTCACCCTCCATGAAAAGATATGAAGCTTCATACAATGAAAGAAGTCCTTAGTATCCGCACATAAAGACTTCTTGAAATTCCCAAACTTCTCCTTGAAACTGCTAAAAACCTCTATTGTAATGCCCCGACTTTTATTACTCAGAAAATGTTACATTTTTCCTTTAAATCAGTCCATTTGAATAATAATAAACATCAAAGGTATTTAGGAATGAATAAATTACAATGTCCTCTCTCGTGTATATGTAATGAAATACAATATACGTCCATAGGCATTACGTCATTAATTACAAAATAACAAACTATATAAAAGGGATTAATCCTTTTTACAACACATTGGCATTCTACCTGCATTTAAAAGGCCTCATGGCCAACAATTAACAGACTTCATGTCACGACCTAAACCTACCCCTATAGGTTTAGCGTCATAACTGGCCAGTAATCCTCGGATTACCAAAGGCCTCTGACCTAAATATATCATGAAATACAGGGGCTAGCAGAAGCAAATAGAGAAACATACATAGTCCATAGAGTTGTGCAGACATACATGGGACATAAAAGATTTAAAACTTATATATAATGTCAAACTTCCATACGTCATGTATCACCATACAAATACAGATAGTGTCATAAGGGACTTAGCCCAAAGTACAGATAGACAAAAACAAACAAAAACATCATTCATATGATTCACAAAACTTGACTTGACAAACGGGAACCTCCCCGGGAGGCACGGTGGCTAGCTGACAAAACAAAACTCTCCAGGCAGCAGCTTAGGCCTGGTCACGTGCCTACTAGCCTACATACATAATATAAATATTGAGCAGAAGCCTAGTGAATAATAACAGAGTAAAGGGTTTAATGAATGTTGTCCATAATAGTTATAGAAAACATAATTCATAATCATGTTCAAAAATCAGAGTTCATAACAGAAACAGATTCAGTATCGTACTCAAAATCAGGATTTGCAGTTAATCATACGTGGTACATCCATTAGCACTAGCAGAAACAGTTGACCCATAAAGGGACGGCTATGAAGACATACAGTTGACTCATGTGCACGAAGACGGTACAATTGGCTCATGAGACGTATAGTTGGCCCATAAATGGGACGTATACGAAAGGATTCATAACAGTTGGCTCATGAGATGTACAGTTGGCCCCATGGTTGGGACCAATAGAACATATAACAAATGTCATCTGAAGCTAATGATGCCATGAATACATTTCAGAAACATTAGAAAACCATTCATTCATACAAAAAATAATATTTCAGAAAATAGATCACCTTATATCATTCAGAAAATACTTATAAATTGAACATAGCTTTACAAAGTTATTACTCACAGATGGCTCCAATTGCAGAACGGATGAAGTAGACAGATCGGATAGCTTACGGCGCGTGACCTACAAACAACTCATAACATGTACACATTGAAACACACGCTCAGAATTCATTACAATCATTGTGTTTCATTCTTAGTGTGTTTCTAAGTCTTATCCTCATTATTGTGGCTTAATCATGGCCTAGAAATGCCTAAGATGCGATGAGGATGCCCAAATGCACTTTGAAACACTTAGTCAATTATGCTGAAAATAGGGGTCTTGCTCGAGTGCAATTTCTTTCGCTCGAGCGGTGGGTAAAAAATGTGAGGGGCTGCTCGAGCGCAACTTCCTTTGGAAGAGTGATCTGTAAACTCTGAAAAAGTATTAGTTGCTTGATTTTTCTACTCGACGCACGCTCGAAGGTCGCTCGAGTGTGAGACTGAGGTCTTCGCTCGAGCGCAACTCTTGTCACTCGAGTGGTATGCAAAATGTGTGAACTTCTGGGAGCATGCATTTTACGCTCGAGCCAACTTTTGGTTGCTAGAGCGGAAGTGTGTAACGCCCCAAAATAATTCAACATGAACAACCCTCATTAATTAACATTCACTAAACCATGACGATAAACCTCCCATCTTTACATGGTTAATAAGAGAGTTTATACAAAAGTTTCACATGCGGATATACATTCAATGATAGAAATACACATGAATCTATAGCATGTGAAGCACCTAGTCTCAAAACAATAACATGCCCTTAAGGGCTTACATCTTCCAAGACAATTGTAACAACCCTCACTTTGATTCAGTCATACTTGCATACATCCCTGTATGATCTTGTCTTGTGATGTTGCAAATCTTGTTTATCTTGTTTTGTCTTACTTGTTTAAAGTTTTGCTTGCATGATTTTGTTCCTTGCTTGGTGTGTAGCCGAGGTCATCTTGAGTTTAGTTCACCTCTGAACCTTTGTACTTAGAACTATTCTGGAACCACCTGGTCGACCTCCATCTTCACCCCGGGCATGTTTGCCGAGATGTCACTAACTGGGCCGAGGTGTTCGGAACCAATGCCGAGATGTTTTGCACTTAGTGATCTTTGTCCTTGGGCAGGTATGGCCTAGACCGAGGTGTGGCACACCCAGGCCAAGGTGTGGCACAGCTTAGTCAAGTGTCGTCCTCCCTAGTCGATGTCTTTGTTACCCTGTCGCCGAAGCTTTGACTTTAGCCGATGTCCTTACTTGCTGATGTGCCTTGCCTTAGCTTGTTGCGTACGCTCTGTCATAGACTTGTCTTATCAATCAGTCACCTTTTTGAGTTAAACCAACCCGGAAGCGCCACGTGTCCGAGCTGAAGGCTAAGACAGCCGACAGGCCTGTAAACATATCATTTTGTATCATTTGTATCATTTTGTTGTAAGTCTTTGTTCTTGAGAGAGAGAGAAACTCTAGAAGAGGGAGAAGGAGTTCTTGAGAGAGGAGTAGACTTCCAAGTGTGATCTTTGGAGTTTGAACCGTTAGATTCGAGCTTTGAGGTAAGAATCTTGATCTACTTTGATTGTTCTTGTTGACCATCTAACTGCATTGCACGATCGGATTTGTTTTGCATGTCATGCATCGATTTGAAGTTGGTTTTGAAAGAGAAAAATAATGTTCATGAGTTCTTGAAGAAAGTCTTGTTTTGATCCGAAAGTTTGTAACAAGAACCATGTTTTTGTGTTTGCTTTCATACGATCTTCTTGTATGGGTACCCAGGTCCATGTTTTTGAACTCTTGGCACGAAATCTCAGATTTTTTGTAACAAGTTATGATCCTTGCATTCATCTTCTTCATGATCATGTTCATCATGCTCTTCATGTTCTTCAAAGGGGAACCCAGGTTTTCCCGACCTTGCTTTTGAATGTGGCTATCAGGACCACACCTCGGCTAGAAGGTGTGGGACCTTGGCAAAGACCTGGTTGGTACCCAGTGTGTTTTCATGAGATGAGAAAAACAGTGTTTCAACTCCCAGCATGTTTTGCTTTGTTATTGACCTTGATTTGGTGGAAATGCCGAGATCAATTGCATGCATGTGAAGCTTGTTTTGAGAATGTATTTGCCATGTGATTGTAGGTCCTTGATCTTTTCTTTGAGCCTACACCCGAGAAGATCTATGTGAGTGGTATTTTTAATAAAGCTATGTTATACTGTTTTGATAAATCTTGCTTTGCTTGTTTGATGAAAGTGTTTGTTAAGCATGAATGATTAGCTCTATTTTGATGTATCCAGTATAAGCTTTGTTTTGATGTCATCTTTGGAAAGTCCCTTGGCTGGAGGACTCTAAACTTTCGCAGCACTAAGTATAAAAGTCCCTTGGCTGGAGGACTCTAAACTTTCGCAGCACTGAGTATAAAAGTCCCTTGGCTGGAGGACTCTAAACTTTCGCAGCACTAAGCATAAAAGGATACGGTCCTTTCTTGGAATGACTATCGTGTTAAAGCGGGCTACGGGCCTAAGTAACACAAGACCATCGTGTTAAAAAGAGCTACGGGCTTAAGTAACACAAGTCCCTTGTGCTGGAGGACTATAAACTTTCGTAGTACCTTTGACTAATCGATTACGGATCGTACAGTCTTTGTTTTGCCACTGACAGTTACCGCGTGGATTTGTTTGTTCGAAAGGCTTGATTTGTATTTTGCCGATGCCAGTAAGCATCCCTTGAGACTTGTAAGACTTGATAGATGAATACGGTTCATCTCTTGATTTGATAAAGCTTTGATATGTTTTGCTATGAAAGGATCTCGGCTAATATTTGTATGGTTTTGGCATGTTTTGTTTTGTAAAGACTTCGGCTATATTCATGCAAAACCTTTATTACTAGTACCATTCACTGAGTATCCAAGCTCACCCTCTCTATATATATGTAGGTGATGAGCAGGACGGCAGCGACGCCTAGATGTGTTTGCAAGCTTGTTTGGATTCTTGATTACGTCGGCTTTGTTTTGTATTCATGTCGGCAATGCTATTTTTACGTCGGCAAATCTTGAAAATCATGCTTCTTGGCTTGTATTTCCTGTATTTTGTACATGTCGGTTGAGAAGCCTTTTGATCAAGATGTAATTTGTATTGTAAAACCATATTGTATATGTCATCTTATTTGATCTATGCACAGCTTTCATGGACCACTTGTACCTTAAATTATTGCTTCCGTAATTGTAAGCCCCCTATGTATACTCTGTTCGTGTGTGATTCTTGAAAGTTGGCCTTCGGTAATCTCAGGTTACTGGCCATCACGACACCATCCTACTAGGGGCGGGTTGGGGTCGTGACAACAATAGCCCGGTTACACAAAATGGTCACTCGAACCCATACACGTTTAGCCATTGGCTTTACAAAATTTACAACAAAAATAAGAGAGCTATTTACTCTTCACAAAAATATCCACGCCCTTTGTTTGGCGGGATCACCACATCTTTACCTGTACCAAATCCCATAGGGGTGGGCACAAAGCCCAGTAGAGAATTCTAACAAAGTATATACAGTTATGCCGAATTTCAATAAAATACCAATGTTCGTGCTATGCCATGCTCTCTTAAAGAAAGTCACATTTCATGCTCTTCTTAAGGATTTCCATTTTCAATAAAAGTTAGCAATCTCAACACATTTCAAAACTTCCGATTTAATTAATAGGGGCGGTAAATACGACACTGGTAATCCCTAGGCTGGTGTCTGCAAGTAGACTCTACAAGTACTACCAAGTTGTCATTTTTACCGGTATTAACCAGAAGGTTCGACACCTATCCGCGCGGTTTTCTGGTCTTTCACCATGGACACTCAGGCCAACTTATCAAGATTAACTACACCCCCTATTTCGGACTTACCACGTATTTACCCCATGCCACATTTCCATAGTTCTTATTACAACATCATTTTCTTTCATGAAATAAATATCTTCAATCGAAATTTACAATGCAAAATAATAATTGAATGAAAATGCAATGCCATGATCTTTCCATATCTTATAACACTTCTTCAATTTCAAATGTCTCCGCAATAATGCCAACAATCACAATTCCCATTTCCTTTCTTCATTGTTCTTTCACAAGAAGACCATGTGTCATCAACACATAGTTACAATTTTACATTCACAAGTCTTAACAATCTAGTCTCTTCAAGACCACAAGTAGTGTTTTTCAAACATTAATTTTCCCGTGTTTATAATTCTCACAATTTCAAAGTGCACAACAATTTGTCATCTCACAACCATATATCATCATATCTTTAACCATAATTTCTAAAACAAGTTCTCCATTTCCACATGTCAAAAGCTTTCCATCTTTGCAACCACATTATGGAATCTACACACATTCATCTTTTTATCAAAAGAAAAGGAAGAATTCCATGGACATTTCCATGTCTTTCAAAAATCCCCAAATTCTAGGGTTTTCATCAAAACCAACATTTTCCCCATTTTCTTAGAGAAATCTTACCAAATCATCCTTCTTATGTTTAATGAAAAGGAAAACCCCCTAGGATTAACATAGAGTTGAGATTTAAAACCCACATTTAAAAACTCTCTACATTTTTGCTCAAAAATAGAAATCTAACATGAAAACCACTAGAAGACTCACAAATCAACATTTATATGGCACAACATGTATTTATAACTCAAGAAAACCCTACCTCAAGCTTTGAAGGTGATGAGAGAAGAAAACCCTAGATACCAAAAGTTGTAGAAGTTGATCTTCATCGCACACAAAGTAGTTCTTGAGGTGCTCTACAATATTGATGAAGGAACTATGGGCCAATCCTCTATGGATGATGAAGGATCAAAGTTTCAAGCTTGAGGTAGAAACATAAAGAGAAGGGAGAGAGATATATTTTTAGAGAGAGAGAGAGATGTAATAAAAGTGATACATTCAGCAAAAATAGAGGGATAAAAATAGGGATTTCGGACTGCTAGTCGTCCCGTACGTGTGGCACGTGCCCGGCACGTGCGAAGCCTCAGTCCCACACGTGCGGCTCCCATCTCCACATGTACGGCCCTCTCCGCACGCACCTACTTCGCACCTGCAATTTAAGCAATGTGCCATGCCAAACAGACCCTAAATTCTGCACGTAGGGCCTTGCCTCCCGAACGTGCGGCCTAAGGCCCCCGCACGTGCGGCTAGCCAACTAGCCCATAAAATTTTTTGGTTCAACCCTCGGGCACTTCGGACCTAACCTCACGCTCTCCCGAACAAGTGAAAATCGACACCGAACCAAACAAGAAGAAGAACTCTAATCTAGAGAACCAATTCCGGATGTTTCAAGTCCAACGAAGATAAAAGGAGAATAGAGGAAGAAGGAAAATAAAGAAAACAAGGACCCGATCATCACAAAGTGCAAGGTCACAGAGTGGTCGTTCAAGCGCAGGTTCTGTCGCTCGAGGGTAGAAGCAGAATTCTGGAATTTCCAGATTTACTTCCAAGCTTCAAAACCCAACTCAATGCTGCAAATCATGTTCTCTTGGTCTAAAAACTCAAGGAAACTTGTGTAAGCTTGGAAAACATCTTGAATTCAAAACCATTTCGCAGAATCAAGGCCCAAGAGTAAGTTAATTGTGCAAACTCAAGCTTAAAGTTTAAAGAACATAACATGTATGCATTGATATGAATTCAAACCTTCCAAAACATGATCAATTAAGGTCATTTGATAGGAAATGTGGTGAATTCTTAAAACCAAGCTAGAATTATTACATGCATGAGGGAATTCTCTTGAAAACAACATCAAAACTCCATGAAATGCATATGCATGCATGGTGTGATCTAAATTCCTTCCTTTCTAGCTCAATCCTTGTCTTACATAACTTCATTCTCATGAATTCATGGCTTGGGCATCAAAATTGTACATTCAAAGGGTTGAATTCTTACCTAGCCTTTTCGAGGTGAGAGCTAGAGGCTTAATTCTTAAGTCTCTAAGTCCAATTCTTCTTCTTCCAAGCAAATCCCATTAGTTTGAGCTCAAATATTCTCCTTTCTCTTCCTTTCTCACATTTGTTGTGTGTGTGTGTAGGCTCAAAGGTGTGATTAAGGAAAAAAAAGATAAGTGGTGGCACATATAGGAGCCTTATATAGGCTTGATTACTGGTGATTAATTAAAACTAATCAAATGGACATTAATTATTCTAATTTAATCGTTCCGAATCGAATTTTACTTAGACCTATCATAAAATTCTAAAAATTCCAAATAACACATAACTCAAGTCAATTTCGTGATCGGATGCCGATACGGCTGTCAATTTGCAGAACAAAACAGAAACAAAAAATATATTTTTACGATAAATAGATATAAACACAAATAATGCTATGCACATGTAATTAACATATGATTTCATCTTCATTACGTATTAGGCATCCTTAATCATGGTTTAATAGTTAATCTTAGGTCGGGGTTGTTACACTTCAAGTCTCGAGCAACTTTTCACTCTATACCTGAACAATGATTAGAAACGTGGGATGAACACAAAGGTCCAGTAGGAATCCCAATAATCCTAAACAATAGCAATATATAAATAGTTATGATCATGAATGCTCCACGTATATATACTATATATAGGAAATGTGACATTTCATACCTCAAAATATATTTATATAAATATAATTTTCCAAAAGATCCTCATTAACATAACAAGAAACAAAGATCAGTTCTTATATTTCAAAACTTTTCATTTGCATTTAAAAAATCTCAACCATTCATCACATTACCACGATCTCGTAAGATCGATCTAAACAATATACTTGTCCTACATTCTAACTCATTATGGCTACAAGGACAATTACTATATATTACGGCCTTAAGCACAAGTGTAAAATGAACGTTCACAAATACATGTATATATAAGCAACAATAGACGCGTCAACACACATTACCATATTTTATCAGTCACAAGCACGGAAAGTCAATAATGCATCCCTTCTCATCACAACACAAATATGAATATACATTATGCGTAATTAACACATAACGGACCCCGGCTTCATCAAGCCATAACCACCACAACCCACTTTACCGGGCATGAGCCGGAGGGGAGAAGAACTCATTTCAAAGTGCCAAACTTTACTAGTCCTTGAGCCGGAAGGGAGATAAACCCGTTCACTGTTTACTGGGCACGAATCGGAGAGGAAAGGAACCCATATCAAACCACCAAACTTTACCGGGTGCAAACCCGTTCAGTGTACACTTTCATTCAACTCAACAATTAGCACATTATTTCAAGTTTCATAAATTATTCAACAACATCAATACCATCATCTACTGATAGCCAATGACACAGCCTCATAAACAACAGGTACCAAGTCCATGAATTCAATTTTATCCTCTTGATTTAGATTATCAACATTTATACGTTAAATAACTTTCATCTTTCAACTCTAATTAATTCAACTTCCAATTCATGTTGCTTTCAAAACTCATAATTAATGTCTCTTCCATCACTACTATCCCATCTTTATGATTTAATTCAAAATATTCAAATTTGATTCAACAAGTAGTAATTCGTCACGAATACAAGTATTCACTTGTTTTAAAGAAAAAATCATCAACTTCTCTTACTTCTCATTTACAAAAGTAAATAAATGTTTTATTAATTTCCAAAATTTATTTTCCCCTCTCTCCAAACTCCCAATACCCACAACAAATCATCACATCTTTCTCATTAATTTTCAAAACTTAACTAGTAATTTATTTTCATAATCCAACACTTATGTAACACAAATTAATCCCATCTCTCAAACAAATAAATAACCAAAAGATTTGGGGATTTTCATCACAATCCTCATAAATGAGATTAACTAATCCACAAATCTTTCAATGCACATAACATTTACCAATACCCTTTTTATTTCTCCAAAATTCTGATTTTTCGACAATTATTACAACTTAACAATTAGAAAACCATAAATAACAATCAACACAAATTAAATTTATGATGACTTTCTTTATTATCTTACATATCTATTTTCATATTTTTAATACACAATACCCCATATGGTTCAAATAAAATCAAATCACCAGTTTTTTCCTCTTACACATAATCCATAAACAATTAATTAGGGCTTTTTACTTTAATCCTTTTAAACATGTTCCTCAAACATTACAATCTCATATATTCACAACAAAACACAAGATTTAACTCTAGATCATAAAATCCTAACCCTCATCATGAGCTTTTCAAAAATACCCAACAAATCAAGTTTTTAATACAATAAAAACCACCACATGTCTATCTATAACGAGGTATTGAAAAGGAACAAAAAAAATCCCTACCTCAAAGAGAGAAGAAGAGAAAACTCTAAAAATCAACTTCGCCGGAATTTGATCTCCACTAGTTAAAACTTACCCCTCGAGAAGCTTGTCATTTTTGTACAAGGAACTAGTATCAAAATCTCGCTTAATCTTTGTAGATCAAAGAAAATGTGAAATTTGGTGAGAGTTTACAGAGAAGAGAGAGAAAAAAAAGTTAGAGAGAGAGAGAGAGAGTATAGCGATCATGGTTTTCCCTTTCTGTTTTTGTTGTACTCCGGACTTGGTTCCGTGGAGTTGGTGGTTGTATCTATCGTGTTTTCATCCTTTAATTCTACTTATTTGAGTTTTAGGATGTGTTGGGCATGTTTCGGGCAGATAGGTTGAGCCTTGGTCTTAAATCTTGTTACCAGGTTTTTGGTCGTTCCGCTCGAGCGGGTCTTAGTGCGCTCGAGCGGAGATTGCACACTCCCAGTATTTTTGTGCCCTACAAAAACTTCTGCTGGTGTGATTTCTACGCTCGAGCGGGTTTCCTGCGCTCGAGCGGGTCGCGCTCGAGCGGGCTTGTTGGCGCTCGAGCGGGTAGTGCATTCTTGGTGTAAGTTCTGGGAGATGAAAATCTATGCTCGAGCGGACTGGTTTTCATGCTTGAGCGGGTCTGTTTTGTCTTTGTGCCTTGGCGCTCAAGCGGGCCTTCTTGCACTCGAGCGGACCTAGATTTTTGTTCTTGGCGCTCGAGCGTTGTGTTTTCCGCTCGAGCGGACCTGTCGTATATCAGAAGGCAGTTGGGCATTTTTAAATCACTTTTTACAACCTCACTCTCTCTCTCTTACTTTTCAAAAATGCCATTTGAGACCTTCTCTCTCTACAACCTTGCCTTCTCTCTAGGTATTAATCTAGTAGGAGTTGTTTCCTCATCTTTGGCCTTTACAAAAAGGTTGTTAATCGTCGAGGGCTATCTTTGGATCTGAGAAATTTGTGATTTGGAGCATTTTCGTTTTCTTCGTTTTCTTCATCTTCTTCGTTGGGTGTCATCATTTGATGTAGGGATTCCTACTCACTCTCATGGGTTTTAACCTAGATTTTTAGCATGTTGCTTAAATGGTTTGATTTTGGGATCTAGGGTTTCAAAATGTATAAAAGGGGGTTGCTATTTTGATTCTAAAATGTGTATTTTGAGTTTCAAAATAGTGATATTGTTGTTGGTTGTTGATATATGGACCATTGGGTTATTATTGGAAAAAGGGGTAGAAAACCCTAATTTGTTATATAAATTAATTGGTATAATTAATTTGGGAAAAATTGTGATTATATGGAATTGAGTTGGAAATAATGAAATGGGCTCATTATATTGTAAAATGGTGGAGTTGGATTTATTAATCGCTCACTTTTGAAAACATTGATAGTTTATCTGTTGGAGCTTTTATTATCTGTTTAGAAATAATTGCTTTGGGCTACCGGTGGAGGGTAGCTATGATTGTTGTAGACAATGCATGATGATTAGGCAAACTAAAACTAATCAATGGGATGTGTCATAGAGTATGACGGTTGATAGAATACATTAACGTTATGTATTGATTGATTGTGTATATGATCTATGTGTATATACGTTGTGTGTGTGGGAGGAGATAGGGGATGTACTCCATGGTTTAGGGGAAGATAGGGGATGGACCTCTAAACCGGATGTTGTTTGGGAGGAGATAGGGGATGGACTCCGCTGATACAGCTCGTATGCTTGTCAGTTAATGTGCTGATATAGCTCATATGCTTATCTTTGGAAGTGTTGATATAGCTGATATGCTTGTCTGTTGAAGTGTGGATATAGCTTGTATGCTTATCTGTTGAGATGCTGATATAGCTTATATGCTCATCTATCGAAGTGTTGATATAGCTAGTATGGTTATCTATTGTGAAATGAGAAATGTTTAATATGAGTCACTGTCTCATGTAAATTGTTGGCCAGGTTCTGAGCCGCTGTTGTAAGTTATGAATTTGATAAGAAATGGAGAATGAAATGAAACATGGACATATTGGTCATGTAATGGAAATGGTTTATGAATTGATTTATGAGAGTCAAACATTTATCAATTGCTAATGTCTTAGTTAATGCTCATACTGTGTTTAGCATATTTCTACTGGGCGTTGGCTCACCCTTTATGGGACATTATTTTCTGGTATAGGTAGCATGCCACCTCCAAGGACATAGCTTGGATGGTTATGGGAGTTGAAGACTCTTCTTTTTTATTCTTTTGTTCGTATAACATGTATATCAAGCCAAGGGCTTATTTTATATAGAGTTAGTACTCTTCTTTTGTGTAACCAAGTGTTAACTTGGAAAGCTGTAAGCCCGTAGGGCATTTGCATTTGTTGTTAACATGTAATACTGTTGTAAGAACTACTCTGATGAATGGAAATGTGTTGATTTTCTTATATCACTGCATGTCTGAACGATGGGTATCATGTATTATTTTGAGGGCGTTACAACTTGGTATCAGAGCGTTCCGGGTTCGAATACTTTGGGTACGTGGGAAGTGATTAGTATCACAATGGGTTTGTCTCGCTTGATTAGAGACTTAGATGTAATGTTATGTGTCTATTTGATAACATGTTTATGTGATTATTTGGGTATGGAATTTAGTTTCTAGGATATTGATTGGATCCTTGGGTTTCTGGGAGTCTTGTTGGAAAAGCACTTGATCAATGCTGTTTCTAACCGGAACTCTAGTAACGCCTCGGGATTGTCATTATCCGAAAATGAAATTCGTAATTGCTTACGTGATTATGTGCTTACGTGGAGTGAATTACAGTTGTCCATACATTAGGACGTGAGTGTTATAGCTTCGACACATTGTAAATGTGCTAATGTTCTCCGTTACCTTCTTTAAGATGTCAGGACGAGGACATGGTAGGTATGGCAGGCGTGGTAGGTAGGAGATGCCTTTACCGGATGATATTCCGGCACAGCAAGAGGGAGTTGGTCAGGCCAATGTGGCCGAGCCAGCGGGTCAGCAGGCTATGAGTGCCTTGGCCCGAGAAATAGCAGGAGCTTTGGGTATTCTCAGAGCAGGGAATCAGGATCAGGCCCACATTGCTGAGGCATGGCCTTCTTTCTTGAAGAGGGAGTTCTTCTGGTCTAATCCGGACGAGTTTGTTGGGGATCCGAAGGAGCCACTTAAGGCTAATGAGTGGTTGGAATAGATGGAGAAGACATTCGAGATGCTTGGCATTGAGGACGGGGCTTTAAAGGTGACCTTGGCATCCTTCTAACTGAAGGGAGATGCGGGTCAATGGTGGAAGTACGAGAAGGGCAATGTTGGCGGTGCATGGGGGGCTTTTGTGGATGCCTTCTAGGAGAAGTTTTTATCTTCAGCTGCTAGGGAGAAGCTGAGGGAACAGTTTTGCTAGTTTAAACAGCAGGGTTTGTCAGTGGTTGAATTTGAGGCTACTTTTACTAGTCTGTCCAGGTTTGCACTTGAACTTGTGGCGTCCGAGGAACGCCGTTGCTTTGTGTTTGAGCGGAAGTTGAGGCGTAGACTCAAGTTGAGGGTCAGAGGGTCGTTTATTCGGGTGTATAGACGTTTGGTGGATGCTGCAGCTCATATGGAGATTATGATGCAGGAGGAGGATAAGGAGAAGCATAGAGGTTCCAAGAGGAGCCAAGATGGCCAGGGTGATGGCAGGAGACAGAGGGGTTTCAACCCTCAGCAGTCTCAGGGTGGTTTGGCTAGATCGACCTTTCCAGTGCCGAGTGCAGGCTCCGGGAGAGGTAATCAGGGAGGCTTGACTTGTTTCGCATGTGGCCAGCTGGGTCACAAGTCTTCGGTTTGCCCGCAGAAGGGAGGGGGGTCAGCGAGCTGTTTCTTCTTCAGCTAGACCTCAGGGCCAGAGTCAGGGCAAGGGCTAGCCTTTGTCTTGCTATCAGTGTGGTCAGCCTGGGCACCTGAAGAGGTTTTGCCCACAGTTGAGTGCCACTTCGGGAGCGTCTGGTTCTAGGCAGAAGCAAAGTTATCAGCCAGCTCAGTCTGTGCAGGCCTCGAGGGCCAATTCGGGAGCTTCGTCATCCCAGTCAGTGCAGTAGTCTTTTGCTCCTAGAGGTGAGCAGGTGGATCAGGGGCCTACAGGGCGCGTGTATGTTGTTACCGCGCAGGACCTAGTATCGGCTCCATCGGTTGTGAGAAGTACCTTTCTGTTCTGCAACTCGGTTGCTAGTGTGTTGATTGATACGGGTGCATCTCATTCTTTTATATCTGCTGTATTTGCATCTGTGTTGGAGTTGGAGTTGGCGCTATTAGCATCTCCTATTTGTGTAGTATCACCTGTTGGGGGTGAATTGATTTTGAAACACAGATGTAGAGGTTGTGATATAGAGGTCGCGTGACCGTAGGCTTCCTTTTCCTTTTGTTGTTATGCCCATGAAGGGTTTTGATGTTATTTTGGGTATGGACTGGTTATCGTCATACCGGGCTGTTATTGATTGCTATCGCCAGAGGGTCACAGTTTGTACCTTGAGTGGGGATTGTTTCCATTTCTTGGGGGATCGGGTTGGTAGTGTGTTGCCACCGGTGTATGATCCGCGAGGGCGGAGTGAGCTTAGTGGTCTACTTGCTAGCTTTATGAGTGGTGAGTGTGATGAGACTTAGATTGTATTGTCGAGGGTGGTTTGTGAGTATTCAGATGTTTTTCCCGAGGATCTCGTTAGTTTGCCACCTCACCGAGAGATAGAGTTCTCTATTGATCTAGTGCCCGGCACGGCGCTGATTTCTATGGCACCTTATCGTTTTGCCCCAGCCGAGTTGAGTGAGTTGAAGATTCAGCTCCAAGAATTGCTAGACAAGGGCTTTGTTCGTCCTAGTGTTTCACCGTGGGGAGCACCGGCCCTCTTTGCTAAAAAGAAAGATGGTACCTTGAGACCTTGTATCGACTACCGGAAGTTGAATCGGGCTACGGTCAAGAATAAGTACCCTATGCCCCGTATTGATGATTTGTTTGACCAGTTGAAGGGTTCCCGCTGTTTCTCTAAGATAGACTTGAGATCGGGTTACCACCAGTTGAGGGTTAGGGAGGAGGATATTCTGAAGACGGCATTCCGTACGCGGTATGGCCATTATGAGTTTTTGGTGATGCCATTTGGGCTTACCAATGCACCGGCAGTCTTTATGGACTTGATGAACCGGATCTTCAAGGAATTCTTAGATCGCTTTGTGGTTGTTTTCGTGGACGACATTCTTATCTATTTGCCTTCTGAGGAGGAGCACGAGAAACACTTGAGAGTGGTGCTTGAGTTGCTTAGAGCCTATAGGCTGTATGCCAAGTTTGGGAAGTGTGAGTTCTGGCTAGGAGGAGTCAAATTCTTAGGCCACGTGGTATCCGGAGAAGGGGTGTCTGTTGATACATCCAAGGTAGAGGCAGTGCAAGATTGGGCGCAGCCTAAGAATGTCTTTGAGATCTGCAGTTTTCTGGGATTAGCTGGGTACTACCGCCGGTTTGTGAAAGATTTCTCCAGGCTAGCTTCGCCGTTGACTAGATTGACGCGGAAAAGGGTCAAGTTTCTGTGGAGTGAGACTTGTGAAAAGTCGTTCTAAGAGTTGAAGGTTAGATTGACCACCGCTCCGGTGTTGATTATTCTGGAGAGAGGGTTGGGTTATGCGGTTTATTGTGATGCCTCACGAGAGGGTTTGGGTTGTGTGTTGATGCAAGAGGGGAAAGTGGTAGCTTATGGCTCACGTCAGTTGAAAATACACGAGAAAAATTACCCTACACATGACCTAGAGTTAGCAGCAGTGATCTTTGCCTTGAAAATCTGGAGGCACTACCTTTATGGTGAGAGGTTTGGGGTGTTCTCGGACCATAAGAGTTTGAAGTATCAGTTTACACAGAGAGACTTGAATTTGAGGCAGAGAAGGTGGATGGAGTTCATTGAGGACTACAATTTTGAGTTGCACTATCACCCGGGAAAGGCCAATGTTGTGGCCGATGCCCTTAGTAGAAAATCCATTAGTGATGTAGCTTGTATAGCCATCCGGGAGTGGCAGATGTTGGGTGCACTTGGCGAGTTTGATTTGTTTCTAGGCGAATCCGTTGAGGCTGCCGCCTTGTTTTCTGTTGTTGCACAGCCTACACTTGTGACTCGAGTGTTAGAGGCACAGAGAGGCGACCTTGAAGTAGAATCCCTCCGAGAGAAGATCTCCAGTGGGAAGGTTGAGAAGGGTTTGACGGTGTATCCCGACCAAAGTGTGAGATACCGAGACCGTTTGTTTGTGCCGGAGTCTTTCCGAGAGGAAGTACTCCGAGAGTTTCACCATTCACGCCTTGCGGTGCATTGGGGAGGCACTAAGATGTATCGAGATTTGGGTCGCCAGTTTTGGTGGCGGGGTATGAAGAGAGATGTGGCAGTTTTCGTGTCTAAGTGCCTTACTTGTCAGCAAGTGAAGGCCGAGCATCAGAGGCCAGCGGGTTTGTTGCAACCCTTGCCTATTGCCGAGTGGAAGTGGGAGCATGTCACTATGGACTTTGTTGTAGGTCTTCCGAGGACTCAACGGGGTAGTGATGCTATTTGGGTGGTTGTAGACCGGTTGACTAAGTCGGCGCACTTTATCCCTATGCGCGTGAGAGATTCGGTAGATCACCTTGCCGATTTGTATATTCGGGACATAGTGAGATTGCATGGGGTCCCAGTGATGATCGTCTCAGATAGAGACCCTCGTTTTACTGCTAGGTTGTGGCAGAGTTTGCAGAGTGCCTTGGGCACTAAGTTGACCTTTAGTACGGCTTATCATCCTCAGACTGACGGGCAGTCCGAGCGTACTATTCAGGTCCTTGAGGATATGCTTTGAGGATGTGTCCTTGACTTTAGTGGGACGTGGGAGAGGCACTTACCATTGGTGGAATTTGCCTACAACAACAGTTTTCAGTCGAGCATCGGTATGGCACCGTTTGAGGCCTTGTATGGCTGACCTTGTAGGTCTCCAGTTTGTTGGGCCGAGGTGGGGGATGCACCTTTGTTGGGTCCAGAGTTGGTCAGAGAGATGACGGAGAAAGTTGAGCTTATCCGTAGGAGGCTTGTTACAGCCCAGAGTCGCCAAAAGAGTTATGCTGACCATAGGAGGAGGCCTTTGGCGTTTGAAGTAGGTGATCATGTTTTCTTGAAAATATCACCTAGGCGAGGTTTGATGAGGTTCGGGAAGAGTGGGAAGTTATCCCCTCAGTTTATTGGTCCCTTTGAAATCCTTGAGAGGATTGGGGAGGTTGCTTATCGTTTGGCTTTGCCACCGCAGTTATCCGGGGTACATGACGTGTTTCATGTTAGTATGCTTCGGAAGTATGAGCCGGATCCGTCCCATGTGTTGGATTGGACCAATTTGGAGGTAGATGAGGATGCCTCGTATGAGAAGAGGCCGGTTCGGGTCTTGGATAGGCGGGATCAAGTCTTGCAAGGTAAGACCATCCCCTTGGTAAAAGTTTTGTGGAAACATCACGGAGTGGAGGAAGCCACTTGGGAACGTGAGTTGGAAGTTCGCGAGAAATATCTGGACTTGTTTGTGGATGTGTAATCATGCATTGGAACTTTTATAATATTAGCGAACTTTGAGAACATTAAATATGTCTTAAGTTGTAAAACATTGTGAATGTTTTGGTTTATGGAAGTATTGTAGAACTTGCCTTGAAATGGAAGTTTATTATAACATTATATATGTTGAATGTATTGTAGAACTGGAGATATATCATGAATATTGAATATGATATAGAATTGTAAAACATGTATGTAGAAATTGTTGAATTTTAGGGAAAGCATGTTGTTAATACATATTGAGATATGTGGTAAATCGCCTTTTGAATAGAGATGGAATGACCGGTAGTGGGTCGAGTTGTTACATTTTGCATTGTAATAATGTTGGGAATTGAGAAAATCTTGTTTTGAAAAGCTTGTATTTAAATTTCGGGGATGAAATTCTTTAAGGGGGGAAGGTTATAGCGATCCCGGTTTTCCCTTTCTGTTTTTGTTGTACTCCGAACTCGGTTCCGTGGAGTTGGTGGTTGTATCTATCGTGTTGTCATCCTTTAATTCTATTTATTTGAGTTTTAGGATGTGTTCGGCATGTTTCGGGCAGGTAGGTTGAGCCTTGGTCTTAAATCTTGTTGCCAGGTTTTTGGTCGTTCCGCTCGAGCGGGTCTTAGGGTGCTCGAGCGGAGATTGCACACTCCCAGTATTTTTGTGCCCTGCAAAAACTTCTGCTGGTGTGATTTCTACGCTCGAGCGGGTTTCCTGCGCTCGAGCGGGTCACGCTTGAGCAGGCTTGTTGGCGCTCGAGCGGGTAGTGCATTCTTGGTGTAAGTTTTGGGAGATGAAAATCAACGCTCGAGCGGACTGGTTTTGACGCTCGAGCGGGTGTGTTTTGTCTTTGTGTCTTGGCGCTCGAGCGGGCCTTCTTGTGCTCGAGTGGACCCAGATTTTTGTTCTTGGCGCTCGAGCGTTGTGTTTTCCACTCGAGCGGACCTGTCGTGTAACGCGCTCAAAATAACAACATTAAACCCATCAAATAAATACGTGCATTGATACCAAAAAGAGTTACTTTCTTCTATTCATCAGAGTATTTCATATCAGAACATTACATGTTAATAACAAAAGCAAAACGCCCTACGGGCTTACAGCTTTCCAAGTTAACACTTGGTTACAAACAAAAGAGTACTAACTCATTTACACATTAAGCCCTTGGCTTGAATATACATGTAATATCTCAAAAGAAAGTAAATATCAAAAGTCTGCCCACCACTAGCCTCCCAAGCTATGTCCTTGGAGGTGGCATGCTACCTGTACCTGAAAATGATATTCCCATAAAGGGTGAGCCACAGCCCAGTAGAAATATACTAAACCAGTTATGAATAATGACTAAAAAGTCAACAGTTGATAGATGGTCAACACTTTTACACTCTTTCATAACACATTACAATTCCAAGACCTTCAAGTCTATGTTCATTTCATTTTCCATTTTCTTTCAATTCTCAACTCATAATCCATGGCTCAGAACCTGGCCAAACAACTCATATGAGACAATAACTCATATTAACCACTTTCAATTTCATCACAGATAAGCATACTAGCTATATCACACTCCCAAGACAAGCATATGAGCTCTGTCAACATATTTCTAGATAAGCATATGAGCTCTATCTACGGAGTCCATCCCCTATCTTCTCCCAAACAACATCCGGTTTAGAGGTCCATCCCCTATCATCCCCTAAACCGTGGAGTACATCCCCTATCTCCTCCAACACAACACACAATGCATATAAACAATTATTATACACGTCAATCAATACATGAATTTAATGTATTCCTTCAACTGTCATACTCAATGACACATTCTAGTGATTAGTTTCAGTTTGCCTAATCATCATGCATTGTCTACAACAATCAAAGCTATCCTCCACCGATAGCCCAAAGCAGTTATTTCTAAACAGAAAATAAATGCACAAAATGGATATTAAATCAACATTTCAATTAGGTGAGTGATAATTAATCCAACAACACCCTTTATTCCCATACATCTCCAATTTCATTCTTCCCATTCCAATTTCTCACTTCCCAAATTAATTTCACAAATTAATTAAACGATGTAATTAGGGCATTCTCCCAAAATTACCATTTCAACCCTTAGGTTCCATTTTCATCAATGTCACAACGATTATACCATTTTTCTATGCCAAACATGCATCTAGGTTTATCATAAACTAAACCCCAACTTTATAAAAATTACATAAAAGCCCCAAACTTTCACAAAATTACCAAACCAACCCCAATATATCAAAATGCTAAAATTCAAAGACAAAACTCATAAAGAGGAGTAGGGTATCCCTACCTCAAAGTTTGAGCTCAAAAGGAGATGAAGACCCAACGACCAACGTGCTCCAAATCCAAAGATTTTCAGATTAAATCGAAGCCCAAGTCACCCTCTACCTTTTTAACAAAGGACTTAGGGTAGGAAATCACCCTAGGTAGATCAAATCTTAGAGAGAGTGTAAGTCTAGAGAGAGAGGCTCTCGGATTTTAGGGTTTGAAATCAAAAAGTGGACGAAAAATGGTTTGAAATCCGCTGCTGCCTCGCTGATAAAAATAGGCTCGCTCGAGCGAAGGCCCGCTCGCTTGAGCGACCAGACATAGGAAACACTCGCTCGAGCCATGACAGCCTTGCTCGAGCCAACAACCCAGAAGCTCGCTCGAGCGACGAACATCTCACTCGAGCGAAGAACGAACCAGATCGCTCGAGCGAAGAAAAGCTCGCTCGAGCCAACAATTCCAGTGTTCAGGTCCTTGTACCAGACGCAATCGCTCGCTCGAGCGAAGTACCCTGGCTCGACCCACCGGAGACAAAAACTCAACTCTCGCTCGAGCGGCCAAACCCTGGCTCGAGCGAAGAACAAAAGACAGAATCTCGCTCGAGCGACCAACTCCTCGCTCGAGCGAGGGTCCAAAAATCTGGGCAGCAACTCTTGGTTCCCAACACAACCAACCTGTAACAAACCTGCCCAACACATCCTATAACTCAAAAACAAAGTATGAAAGGATGTAAACAAGATAACAACCAACCACAGACATCCACAGACACATGTCTGGATCACTGTACAACAAGGGTAAACCCGAGATCGCTATATGTCGTATATCAGAAGGCAATTGGGCATTTTTAAATCACTTTTTACAACCTCACTCTCTCTCTTACTTTTCAAAAACGCCATTTGAGACCTTCTCTCTCTAAAACCTTGCCTTCTCTCTAGGTATTGATCTAGTAGGAGTTGTTTCCTCACCTTTGGCCTTTACAAAAAGGTTGTTGATCGTCGATGGCTATTTTTGGATCTGAGAAATTTGTGATTTGGAGCATTTTCATTTTCTTCATCTTCTTCGTTGGGTGTCATCATTTGAGGTAGGGATTCCTACTCACTCTCATGGGTTTTAACCTAGATTTTTAGCATGTTGTTTAAATGGTTTGATTTTGGGATCTGGGGTTTCAAAATGTATAAAAGGGGGTTTGCTATTTTGATTCTAAAATGTGTATTTTGAGTTTCAAAATAGTGATATTGTTGTTGGCTGTTGATATATGGACCATTGGGTTATTATTAGAAAAAGGGGTAGAAAACCCTAATTTGTTGTATAAATTAATTGGTATAATTAATTTGGGAAAAATTATGATTATATGGAATTGAGTTGGAAATAATGAAATGGGCTCATTATATTGTAAAATGGTGGAGTTGGATTTATTAGTCGCTCACTTTTGAAAACATTGATATTTTATCTGTTGGAGCTTTTATTATCTGTTTAGAAATAATTGCTTTGGGCTACCGGTGGAGGGTAGCTATGATTGTTGTAGACAATGCATGATGATTAGGCAAACTAAAACTAATCAATGGGATGTGTCATAGAGTATGACGGTTGATAGAATACATTAACGTTATGTATTGATTGATTGTATATATGACCTATGTGTATATACGTTGTGTGTGTGGGAGGAGATAGGGGATGTACTCCACGGTTTAGGGGAAGATAGGGGATGGACCTCTAAACCGGATGTTGTTTGGGAGGAGATAGGGGATGGACTTCGCTGATACAGCTCGTATGCTTGTCAGTTAATGTGCTGTTATAGCTCATATGCTTATCTTTGGAAGTGTTGATATAGCTGATATGCTTATCTGTTGAAGTGTGGATACAGCTTGTATGCTTATCTGTTGAGATGTTGATATAGCTTATATGCTCATCTATCGAAGTGTTGATATAGCTAGTATGCTTATCTATTGTGAAATGAGAAATGTTTAATATGAGTCACTTGTCTCATGTAAATTGTTGGCCAGGTTCTGAGCCGTTGTTGTAAGTTGTGAATTTGATAAGAAAATGAAGAATGAAATGAAACCATGGGACATAGTGGTCATGTAATGGAAATGGTTTATGAATTGATTTATGATAGTCAAACATTTATCAATTGCTAATATCTTAGTTAATGCTCATACTGTGTTTAGCATATTTCTACTGGGCATTGGCTCATCCTTTATGGGACATTATTTTCAGGTACAGGTAGCATGCCACCTCTAAGGACATAGCTTGGATGGTTATGGGAGTTGAAGACTCTTCTTTTTTATTCTTTTGTTTGTATAATATGTATATCAAGCCTAGGGCTTATTTTGTATAGAGTTAGTACTCTTCTTTTGTATAACCAAGTGTTAACTTGGAAAGCTGTAAGCCCGTAGGGCATTTTGCATTTGTTGTTAACATGTAATACTGTTGCAAGAACTACTCTGATGAATGGAAAGGTTGTTGATTTTCTTATATCACTGCATGTCTGAACGATGGGTATCATGTATTATTTTGAGGGCGTTACAGAGAGAGAGAGAGAGAGACAGACAGAGAGAGTGAGTGAGTGACGAAAAATGGTCAAAAAGAGAAAGGGATCTGATTTGAGTGAAAAGAGCATAGATTGATGTCTGGATGCACAAAATCTGCTTGTGCGGATTTTAAAACCGCTCGTGCAGATCAATTTAGGGAAAAATGGCTTTCTCATGAAATCTACTCGTGTGGAATTCAAATTTTTGCTCGTGCTTGACCAGACAGCTTTTGCTGGGTGACTTCAAACAAGTGTATCTCCGTTATTCAGAAACGAAATATAGTCAATTTTGTGTCTAAATTGAAGCCCCAAAAATAATCTTTCCAACAGTTCTAGCTTCACATTAATATTCAAAATATGGAGAAAGAAAAAGGCAAAAGAGTGAACACTACTCAAAACAAATATTCGAATATGACATTCTTGATCTAATCTTGCCCAACCAACAAGTTAACTCATCAATCAAGGCTCTAAACAATGAGGAGGAGGTTCAATTATAATAGCTAAAAGGCCAAATGCAACCCATAACTTTTCAAAAGTCCCTAAAAAAAATGTAAGTATAGAGTAACAGGTACCACTTTACATAAATAAGTCGAGATTAAGACCCTGGACACTATATCTGCAAGCAAGAAAGTGTTTTTAATTAGCTTTTCTATTCGTATAGAACCTGATCACAGAACCTAGAATTATTATTATTATTATTTTTAATTACTAATTGCATTGATATAAGCACCTAATTAGTAGTATTGACCATAATATGTCGCAGTGTAGTTGTATATAAAGTATCCAGTGATAAGTATTGTAACGCCCCGAAATAATCCAACATAAATTAAATACATCAACCAACATCCACTAAATAATACTAGCGATTCTCCAACCTTTACATCATTGATCAACAAGGTTTATACAAAAGTCCCACATGCGAATTATACATTTAGGGATATAAAAATACATGAATCTATAGCATGTAGAGTATCAAATCCCAAAAGATAAGAAAAATGCCCTTAAGGGCTTACATATTCCAAGGCTTAAGCTCGGTTACACAAAAATGGTTTCACGAACCCATACATTTATAGCCCTTGGCTAGCAAAATAAATCACAACAAAAGAGAGTTAATTACTCTTCACCAAAATGTATCCGCGTCCTCAACTCAGCCGGAACACCACATCTTTTCCTACACCAAAATCCCATAGGGGTCAGTGTAAAGCCCAGTACAGAATCCTTAACAAAATATATACATTTATGCAAGATTTCCAATGTAAAATGCAAATGCCATGCAATGCCAATTAAAACAAGATTTCATTTATGTGCTCTTTAGAAAATATCATCATATTCAACTACAATTTGAAATCTCAACAATTCCGAAATTTACAATTTTATTCAATGGGGGCGGTAAATAGGACTCAGGTAATCCCTAGGTTGGTGTCTACAAGTAGGCTCAACTAGCTCTACCAAAACCCCACTTTAACGGTTGCTAACTGGAAGGGAAGTGGTACCTCCTCCGTGCGTGTTTTCGATCTTTCACCCCGGACACTTAGGCCAACTTAATCAATTTCATCTACACCTCTTATCTGGACTGACCAATGTATTTACCCCAAAACATTTCAATAGTTCTCATTTCGGATTATTCTTTTCTCATTGCAAATGTTTCCAAATTCAATTCAAAATGTATAGTAATCAATTGAATGAGTATGTAATGCAACAATTATCAATGCCTCATAACATTTCTTCATTTCCAAGTATCTCAACAATAATACAATAATAACCCCATGTTCAATTTGCTCTACGAACACGTAGGCAACATTTCCTCATTTTGTATAATTCTCAACACCTTAGTTATTTCAAGACTTATATGCAATGTTTTGATCATCAACTTCCAAAATCATAATTCTCATATATCATGAAACTCAACAATGTGCTATTTCAAAACGATAGATATGTATATGCATTTAACCAATAAAATTCAAGTAAGGTCTCCAAACCCTCATACATCAAGAAGTTGTCATATTTACAACAACAATAAGAAATTTTCAACTCACTCGTTCATTTAATTCAAGAAAAATCCATTAACCCCCACATTGTTGCTAAAACCTCCAATTTCTAGGTTTTTTTTACAAAAACTGTAACAACCCTCATCTTGACTTAGCCATGCGTGCATACATTCCTGTATGATCTTGTCTTGTGATGTTGCAAATCTTGTTTATCTTGTTTTGTGTTGCTTTATTTAAAGTGTTGCTTGCATGATTTTGTTCTCTTGCTGGTGTGTAGCCGAGGTCATCTTGAGTTTAGTTCACCTCTGAACCTTTTGTACTTAGAACTATTTTGGAACCACTTGGTTGATCTCCATCTTCACCCCGGGCATGTTTGCCGAGATGTCACTATTTGGGCCGAGGGTGTTCGGAACCAAGGCCGAGGAGTGTATCATCTAGGCCGAGATGTTTTGCACTTAGTGATCTTTGTCCTTGGGCAGGTATGGCCTAGACTGAGGTGTGGCACACCCAGGCCAAGGTGTGGCACAGCTTAGTCAAGTGTCGTCCTCCCTAGCCGATGTCTTTGTTACCCTGTTGCCGAAGCTTTGACTTTAGCTGATATCATTACTTGCCGATGTGTCTTGCCTTAGCTTGCTACATACTCTTTGTCATAGACTTGTCTTATCAATCAGTCACCTTTTTGAGTTAAACCAACCCGGTGGTGCCACGTGTCCGAGCTAAAGGTTACGTCAGCCGATAGGCCTAAAAACATATCATTTTGTATCATTTTGTATCATTTGTTGTAAGTCTTTGTTCTTGAGAGAGAGAGAAACTCTAGAAGAAGGAGAAGAAGTTTTAGAGTGAGAGAGTAATTTCCAAGTGTGATCTTTGGAGTTTGAACCGTTAGATTCGAGCTTTGAGGTAAGAATCTTGATCCACTTTGATTGTTCTTGTTGACCATCTAGCTGCATTGCACGATCGGATCTGTTTTGCACACCATGCATTGATTTGAAGTTGGTTTTGGAAGAGAAAAATAATGTTCTTGAGTTTTGAAGAAAAGTCTTGTTTTGATCCGGAAGTTTGTGGCAAGAACCATGTTTTTGTGTTTGTTTTCATACGATCTTATTGTATGGGTACCCAGGTCCATGTTTTTGAACTCTTTGCACGAAACCTCAGATTTTGTATAAACAAGCTATGATTTCAGCATACATGTTCTTGATGTTCTTGATGATCTTGCTCCTTGCATTCTTCAAGGGGAAACCCAGGTTTTCCCCGATTTCGTTTTTGGTTAAGGCCATCAGGACCACACCTCGGCAATGACCTGGTTGGTACCCAGTGTGTTTTCCTGAGACGAGAAAACAGTGTTTTAACTCCCAGCATGCTTTGCTTTGTTATTGACTTTGATTTGGTGGGAAGGCCGAGATCATTTGCATGCCTGTAAAGCTTGCTTTGAGAATTGTATTTGCTATGTGATTGTAGGTCCTTGATCTTTGCTCTGAGCCTACACCCGAGAAGATCTATGTGAGTGGTATTTTTAATAAAGCTATGTTATACTGCTTTGACAAATCTTGCTTTGCTTTGTTTTGATGAAAGTACTTGTTAAGCATGAATGATCAGCCCTATTTTGATGTATCAAGTATAAGCTTTGTTTTGATGTCATCTTTGAAAAGTCCCTTGTGCTGGAGGACTCTAAACTTTCGCAGCACTAAGTATAAAAGTCCCTTGTGCTGGAGGACTCTAAACTTTCGCAGCACTAAGTATAAAAGGATACGGTCCTTTCTTGGAAAGACTATTGTGTTAAAAAGAGCTACGGGCTTAAGTAACACAAGTCCCTTGTGCTGGAGGACTATAAACTTTCGCAGTACCTTTGACTAATCGATTACGGATCGTGCAGTCTTTGTTTTGCCACTGACGGATTACCGTGTGGATTTGTTTGTTCGGAAAGCTTGATTTGTGTTTTGCCGATGTCAGTAAGCATCCCTTGAGACTTGTAAGACTTGATAGATGAATACGGTTCATCTCTTGATTTGATAAAGCTTTGATGTGTTTTGCTATGAAAGGATCTCGGCTAATATTCGTATGGTTTTGGCATGTTTTGTTTTGTAAATACTTCGGCTATATTCATGCAAAACCTTTATTACTAGTACCATTCACTGAGTATCCAAGCTCACCCCCTCTATATATATGTAGGTGGTGAGCAGGACGGCGGCGATGCCTAGATGTGTTTGCAAGCTTGTTTTGGATTCTTGATTACGTCGGCTTTGTTTTGTATTCATGTCGGCAATGCTGTTTTCACGTCGGCAAATCTTGAAAATCATGCTTCTTGGCTTGTATTTCCTGCATTTTGTACATGTCGGCTGAGAAGCCTTTTGATCAAGATGAAATTTGTATTTTGTTATTTATAGACTGGTTGTAAAACCATATTGTATATGTCATCTCATTTGATCTACGCATAGCTCTTATGGACCACTTGTATTTTGATTTATTGCTTCCGCAATTGTAAGCCCCCTATGTATACTCTGTTTGTGTGTGATTCTTGAAAGATGGCCTTCGGTAACCTCGGGTTACTGGCCATCACGGCACCATCCTACTAGGAGCGGGTTGGGGTCGTGACAAAAACCCCAACATTCCTTCATCCCTTTACAAAACCTCATTAAATGCCTCAATCTCAACTCATATGGTTTAACATTTTAAGAAAAATCTAAAAAAAAAAACAAAAGATGGACTTCTTCTACAATACCATCAATCTCTTGAGCCAAAAACCCATTTTCGAAATCAGCAAAGGAGAATTCTCCAAAAATCAATCAAGAACGTGCAAAAACATATATATAAAGTAATTCCCTACCTCAAGTTTGTTGAAGAGATGAGATAAAAAAAACCCCAAATTGATGATGTTGAAATGTGATCTCTACCGCACACAATGTAGCTCTCAAGAGGCTTTACAACTTTGATGAAGATACTATGGACAAATTTCTAATGGATGAAGAAAGATCAAGGATTTGATCTTGTTTTGGTGTAAAAAATGTAGAGAGAAGGGAGAGAAAAGAGTTTTTAGAGTGAGAGAGGTGTAACAAAAGTGAGATACAAACAACCTAAAGAGAAGAAAAAGCTGGAAATTCGGCCTCACCTACCACCGCATGTGCGGTACCCCTGCTTGCACGTGTGGAGCGTACCTTCCGCACGTGCGGCCTTTATCCCCGTACGTGCGGCCTTCCCTCTCCTACACCTGCTGCCTCAAGTGCTTTTATTTCAGTATGCACCCAGCATCTCCCCTGTTTTCTGCACGTGCGGCGTAACCTCTCCCACGTGCAGCCCCTCTTCCGCACGTGCGACCCAAGGCCCTGCACGTGTGGCCCTGGTTCCTCAGTCCAGAAATTTTCCAGCTCGATTCCAGATTCTCCAGACTCGACCGTGCACCCTCCGAAACAAGATAAAAACAAACCTGGAATAAACAAGGACATGAATTGAGAAAAGACTTCCGGACACAACAAACCCAATGAAGACAAAAGTGAAGTAACGTATAACGAAATCGATCATCACAAGTATCAAGAATTAAGTGATGCAGTCATGAATTTTTAAAAATCATTAACTATGAAAAAAATATTTATGTTGACGATTGTGGATCTTGATTAGTATATTGTATACTTTACCACACATGTTCATGGATCCAACTAAAGGCATTGTTGTCTTAATAAAATTTAAGTGCATACGTTTGAGGTTGCAATTGTACGAAAAATACCTTGCAAGGAGAAATGGTGCATTTTAAATGTTGCTAACTCCTATATGTTATTAGTTGATAGATGTGGTATTCATTTTATATGTTAACATAGCTGTTGCATATATTATGTTCTTTTAAGCTTTTAGATTCAATAAGGGTATTTTCATTCTAATAAAACGTACTCTTGGAAAACTTATACTAGTAATACTATTTTTGTGTCCTTGCATTTGTAAAGATTTATAATGGAGGAGCCGAAAACAAAACCCCCTTGTAGACACCTAATTTTGACTAACCTTAAGACTTGGGCGCTTTCTTCTGAACCCCCAATGATGAAAATTGAAATGTGCTATTTTACGAATTTCTTAGTAGAAAAGTCAGGTTTAAGCTTTAATTTCAACCTTACATCCGTTTTGGCCAAATTTTTTAGACCTATTCAAAAATATTTTTCTGAATTTGTTCTTTTCTGAAAAATTTAGCAGTTTTAGAAAAAATCAGCTCCTATACCACATGGCAAGCCACATGGTTTTGAGATACCATATGGCAAGTCATATGTTTTTGGAAATATCACATAGCTAGTCATGTGTTTTGGTGATCCAAAAATTCTAAAAATATTACCTCATTTTGTTGTTTGAAAAAAAGAGAAAAAAGAGAGAAAATTTTGTTTTAAAAAATAGAAAATGAGAGAGAGAGAGAGAGAGAGAGAGAGAGAGAGAGAGAGAGAATTTTGAGAAAGAAAATTTTGTTTCAAAAAAGAGGAAGCAAGGAGAGAAAATTTTGGAAAAAATTTGTTTTACAAAGTTTTATGAAGAGAAAATTTTGAAAAAATAATTTTGTTTCAATAAATTTTAAGCCTTATTATTCATTGATGTATACCACCCAAACCACATTAAAGCTTAACCTTCAATTTCTTGCTGAACTTCAAAAGTATACACCATAACCGTGAGGGTGTAAAAGAAGAAAGTTTGATAATCAAAAAATTCACAATTTCCTCCAAAAGATGAATTTTGCAATCTTCTCATTTATTTTCTTGTATTTTCTTTACTATTTTAAATATGTGATATTTAAGTTAGGGAAGTAGAAGGCTGAGCCTCTGTTCCTTAGATTTCTTTTCATATATTTTATTGTATTTTCTTTATTGTTTTAAATATATGATATTTAGGTTGTGGAAGTGGAAGGCTGAGCCTCTGTTCCTTACATTTCTTTTCATTTATCTTATGGTATTTTCTTTACTGTTTTAAATATGTGATATTTAGGTTATGGAAGTAGAAAGCTGAGCCTCTGTTCCTTAGATTTTGTTTTAGAATATGTGTTTAAATATGTGATATAAAAATGTGATTTAAGTTAGTTGAGATGTAATTTCTTTACTAACTATATTATATATTATTATATTGTAATATATTTTTTTTGGTGCGGTGATGGATGAAACCACCATGCACGTCAATAAGGTATATATATATATAAGTTATTTATTAATTATATTATATTTATTATGAACTAAAAAAAAAAAAGAGAACGGAAAAATAAAAAAGAAATATAAATGTTGTGTGAGGCGCCTGTCTCTTTGTTGCTTCTTGCTGGTTTAAAGTGCTCAAATATTATTTGAGAGTAAACACAACAAAAGGTGTGACTTTAGTAGAGTGGTTAAGGTTTATGGTAAGTCCCAGGTAACCCCTTTTATTATCATTAAATCCTTTTTTTGGGCAAGTCTAGTCAGGAGTTAAAAACCCCTCTTAGTATCATTGAATCCTTTTTTTGGGTTATTTTGTTTATTGATTAAAATGCGATTAAAAGTATGATTGGAGTTTATGTAAACGATACAATTTAAGAAACGATATAAATAAGGAAACAATATATATAAGAAAATAATACTAAATAAGGAAATAATACAAAATCTGACTTGATGAAATTAAATACCAAATCATTGTCAGAAAACACCATAGCAGGAGATGAATCCTTTACCCACGTTGCAATTCTTACTTTTATAAGCTCACAGACTTTCTCCAGATTTGGCTGCACCCCATTAAACACATCATCTTTTCTCAATTTCCAAATAGACCACAAAATTGCAATTGGGGGTGGCATTCCAAATTCTTTATTCTAGCTTTTTCATACGAGCCCCAGCCCAAAACTATAGCAGACTTACCACTACCCAGGACATGGTGTCACTTACGCGGTTAAATAGAGGGTTTTGATTGAGTTTTGAAAGAATATTGAAGAACACATTGAAGGTTTGGCGTGTTGTTGAGGCTTGGGGTTTACTTGCACCATTCCAACCATTAACTCTATCTTTTCCCTGCTCCTTGTGAATCAAAGCTTCAAGTAAAGGTAAGGTCTTCTCACATCTTCATTAGAAGCATGCTAGGGTTTCTATTTTTAACTAATAGCATGATTCCTGATTTAGTTTTGTATTCATGTGTAGTTTTATATATTTCAATCCATCAAATTAATGCTTCATTAAAATCCATGTTTTGAATGTGTTAAGTTAAATTCATATTCATACTTTGTTTCATGATTAATAACTCATGTTTGAACTAAGTTGAGGTATCACTATGAAACCTTCAAAAGGGTTAGTGTTACAAGATTTTATAAACTTTGAGTACAATATTGTTAGCCTTCTATGAAATCAAAATAAATGATTATTTAATTAATTTAGGATGTTCATGTCAAACCATAAAAAATATATTTTATGGCATATTAGAAGACTATTAGTATAAACAGCAAACAATCACACTTAATTATCAAAATGTGATTAAAAAAAAGAAGATATAATCACACATATTTAAAAAAAATGAGATTAAAAATAAATACTATCACAATCACTCAAATTAAGTGTGATTCAAATATCAATCAAAATTTTTTTACCACACTTCTAATAAAATTGAGATAGTTTCATTTGTCAAAGCGTGATCTTTAACTATTTTTGTAGTAGTGTCATTTTGTTTATTGATTAATAAGCGATTAAAAGTAAGATTGAGATTTATGTAAACGATACAATTTGGAAAAGATATAAATAAGGAAACAATATATATATGGAAATAATGCAAAATCTGACTTGGATGCACCCCATTAAACACAACATCTTTTTCTCAATTTCCAAATAGACTAGAAAATTGCAATTGGGGTGGCATTCCAAATTCTTTATTCTAGCTTTTTCATTCGAGTCCCAGGCCAAAACTGCAGCAGACTCACCACTACCTAGGACATGGTGTCAGTTGTGAGGTTAAATAGAGGGTTTTGATTGAGTTTTGAAAGAATATTGAAGAACACTTTGAAGGTTTGCCGTGTTCTTGAGGCTTGGGGTTTACTTGCACCATTCCAACCATCAACTCAATCTTTTCCCTCCTCCTTGTGAATGAAAGCTTCAAGTAAATGTAAGGGTCTTCTCATATCTTCATTAGAAGCATGCTAGGGTTTCTATTTTTAACTAATAGCATCATTCCTGAGTTAGTTTTGTATTCATGAGTAGTTTGATATATTTCAATCCATGAAATTAATGCTCCATTGAAATCCATGTTTTGAATGTGTTAAGTTAAATTCCTATTCATACTTTGTTTCATGGTTAATAACTTATGTTTGAACTAAGTTGAGGTATCATTATGAAACCTTCAAAAGGGTTTGTGTTGCATGATCTTATAAACTTTGAGTACAATATTGTTTGCCTTCTATGAAATCAAAATAAAGGATTATTTAATTAATTTAGGATTTTTGTAACGTCCTAAATTTTCAAGCCCAAATGATAATACAACAATCATGGCTCTTTAACCAAAATAAATTCCCACACCTGTATAACATGATACATATAGTTCCTCATGCGATTATACATTCAATCCAAAGCCAAATAAGATAAACAAATAAATACCCTCACGGGTTTACAGTTTTCCATGGCTTAAGCCTGGTTACACAAAACGGTTTTTCAAACCCACACAAACATAGCCCTTGGCTTACAAACAGAGTCACAGCAAATGAGAACATTGTGCTCTCAACACACATACTTCCACGCCCTTAGTTAGGTGGAATCACTACATCATTTCCTGCACAAAACTCCCGTAGGGTAAGCCCAGTAGGAAATCCTTAACTAAGTATATACATTTTATACAAGTCTCAAGAGATGAAATGCATATGCCATGCTATGCCCTTTCTGAAAGAAAAATACATCTTCATCTTTTGAAAAACCATCATGCTCAATGATATCATGCAATTTCAATTGTTTAGAATTTATCAATTTAAATCAAGGGGTAGTAAATACAACTCTAGTAATCCCTAGGTCGGTGTCTGCAAGCAGGCATCACTAGCACTACCAAACCCCACTCTTTACCAGTCTCTCATCGGAAGGGAAGTGGTACCTCATCCGCACGTGTTTTCGGTCTTTCACCCTGAACACTCAGGCCAACTTAATCAATTTCATCTACACCACCTATCAAGACTTACCACCATATTTACCCCAAAACCATTTCAAGAAAACTTATTTCACAACATTCTTTTCTCAATGCAAAGTTTTCAAATCAAATTTCAAAGTTCATCATTATCAAATGAATTGATATGCCAATGTAATGATTAATAATACAATGCAACGTTTCTTTCATTTTCGATTCTTCCACACAATATTTCCATTGTGATCAAAATTTCCATTTCTCATTTCAATGCAATTTCACATAATGAATATATAAACTTTTATTCCAATTTATCCATGGGACAACACATTTTCCACATTTCGTGCATTCTCAACAACTTAGTCATTTCAAGACTACATCAACATTTTGAACAACAATTTCTAAAATTTCAACAATTCTCATATTCCATGAAACTCATCATCTATATGAATATAAACAAGCGATTTTCAAAACATCCATTTATTTTGGCACACAAAATAAATATGACAACATCTTCCAAGGATTTTCAACATCTTTTAAAAACCCCCAATTTCTAGGTTTTCTCACCAAAACTATTCATCTTCAAATATTCGAAAGAATCTCACCCAAAAACATCTTCCTTTAATCAACATAGTTCAAAACCTTAATTTCTATTTAAAAAGAAACAAGAGGTAAACCCACTTTCAAAATCACTCATCTTCTTAAATCAACAACCAATTTTCAAAAAGCTATCAAAGGATGATTTCAAAAATCATCTAGATCTTTCAAATATATATATATAACTCAAAGAAAATCACTACCTCAAGTGTAGAAAACTCAAGCAACAAGGTGGAACTTGAAAGATGATGAAACGAATCTTTTCTTGGATCAAAATGAAGTTCTTGAAGCCCTCTACCTTTTTCTCAAAGACACTAGGGTGAAGAGATCCTTAGATCTAGGTGTATTTGTAGAGAGAAGTCAAATTTTAGAGGGAGAAGGAGCTAATTTAGGGTTTTTGAGTGCAAAGGAAATTAGAAAATGAAGCAAAATAGCGCTGTTGCGAACTGATATACACCAGGCTTGCTCGAGCGAAGGAATGATCGCTCGAGTGACCAGATACAATAAATCGCCTCACTCGAATGCAATAAGAGTCGCCCTACCGTAGAATACATAGCTTCAGAAGTTTTTCAGACGCACACCGTCACTCAAGCGCAAGAAGCCTCACTCGAGCGAAGAGGCAAATTTTTGGATAACAAAGGTTTGGAAAAACAAGCAACTAACCGGTTCCAAACACATCACTACAACCTGATAACCAAAATAAAAAGGAGACAAGGTGTAGACACCCCATTTTTGACCGCCTTTAAGACTTGGGCGCCACTGATTGTTTACTTGATGGTGAAGGCTATGCTTGTGCAAAGGTTCGATTTCTTCGGCAAGAGGAGCTCCAAATCCCAACCTCACACCCCATTTTTGGACCAAAATGATTTTAGACCTTAAAACCCTCTCTTTCAAAATATTTTTGAAGAAAGTTTTTACGATGTTCCGAGGCTCGCATTTCGTTAAATGTTGCGCTTTTCGATAAATCGAGCAAGGACAAACTGGAAATGCATGAAAGAGAGGTGAAATTTTTGAAATTTTTTTCAAAACACCTTATTTGGAGATTTGGATTTGAAGAAAATTGGAGGAGAGGGAAGAAACCTAGTTGGGGAAGAAGTTGGGTATGAACCGTTAAGAGAGAGTCGAGCAGCCCTCGTTAAATCAAGCCTATCCTTTTGTACACTTGGATTTTAGCTATGAGGCCACCACCATTGGAAAGTGGACTTCTAGAGCTTCAGTTTACACTGAAGAATCTCCTAAAGCCGAGTCCGAATGAGGGAGATATGGCTAATTGAAGTTAGGCATCAATCTGATTGAGCTGGAAATGAGCAGTCTTCACTAAAATGAGCATATCTTTTTTCACACTTGGAATTTTCATGTGAGGCAGCACCATTGGAAAGAAGACTTTCGGGGCTTCAATTTAGACTCGAGAATGACCTGCAAAGGAGTCTGGATAAAGGAGACATGCCTAATTGAAGTCGGGGCTAGAAACCAGTTTTTGCTTTCCAGCCACTAGTAAGGTTTGACGGCCATGTGTCAGCCACAAATGGACTTTGTCGGCCATGTGTCGTCCAAGGGTGACTCTTGTCGTTTACCAATGGTGGCCGACCGGCCATGGGTGCAAAAATCAGATATTTTGTGCAGATCTTTTCCTCCAACTATTTCACACTGCTCCAGCTGTCTCTAATTCAGACATTTTTTACCTGAGCTCTTGTATTTCTACATATATAAGCCATTCTCTATTGTTTTCAAGGTTAGAAATTTTGGGAGCCTCTCTCTCTACAATCCTCTCTCCCTAGATTTCTCTCTCTCTCTTGCCCTTTTGTGCATACAAGTAGAGAGACACTTCTAGTTTTCTTATCAACCCTTAACCAAAGTTTCTTATCTTTGGGTTGAGGTTGCTTGCGACCCTCTTTGAGCTCTAGAAGGTGGTCTTGGCTTGATTTGGTGCCTCATTTGTGCTTTGGCTCCAAGAGGTATATTACTTGTTTTGCACACTTGCTTTGCCATCTTTTTTTACTGTTTTGGGGCTGGTTTTAACATGTAAAAAGTTCTTTTTTTATGACCTAAAAATGGTGGTTTGAGTCCCTTTTGAGTTAGGGGGTTGTCCACTCTTTTGCTTCTTAGCTTGCTAAGCTTTTTGTGCTATTATTTATCATTTTCAAATCAAATTTTTTGGGCCTCTTAACCACTAAATCTCAGAGGTTTTTCAGTGATAAAAACCTTGTTTTGAAGTCCAAAATTGGAGGGGGTAACCTCTCCTCCTTGTGTTTTGTTTGCATGCCTAGTTAGCTTCATGTGTTAGCTTATTTTAGCTTAAGACCAGTATGTTTTTGCCTCTGTTTTGGGTTGGTTAATTCAGTTGAGGCTTGTATTGCATAGTTATAGTGCAACCCCATGCATTAGCTTAATGTTTTGGCTTTTCGTGTCTTGAGTCCAGCAAGATTTCCAACTGATTTTGGGCTATAAAAACTCTGTGTTTTTGGGCTGAAACTTGGGTCCTAAGGCTATTAAAGGTTGAGAGGTTGATAGCCCTTCTTTGTACCTTGTTTTGGAGGCTTTTGCCCTTGTGTTTCCCATCCTTGCATCATCTTTTTCAGAGCTTTTAAACACTGTTTTTCAGAGCTATTTCAATGGCTAAAAACATATTTCAAAGTCCAAATTTGGAGGGGTTAGCCTCCCCTCCTTGTATCTTGCTTACAAGTCTAGCATGCTCCTTATTTTAGCCTATTAATCTAGCCTTTTCTAGTTTAATTCCAGCATGTTTTAGGACCTGTTTTGGACTAATTTAGGACTGTTTTGAGCTATTGACTACATTTGAGCTTTATTTTGTATGCTTCTAGTGTAATAGTCCTCACAAGTTTGGTGTTCTAGGCCTTAGACACCTTCTTGTTTGAGTTGATAGCATTTGTTTATGCCTTTATCACTCATTTTCAGCATTTAATCATTTCTGCAACTTTCCTCCTTTCTTGGTTTTACTTTTGCTTTGAAAGTGGTTCAAACCATTTGCTTGTTTAAAGCATGAAATTGAGGTTTTTGTGCTTAATGGTTTAATCCCTTTGGGGGTTCATTACCAACGGCATGAGGTCTTTTTCATGCCTAAAACAACTTGTGGTTTGAGCCTTTTTTCCATTAGAGGACAATTCACCATTTGGACTAATTGATTAAAGGATGATTTGGTAATTAAAATGAGTACATAAAATTGGCAAGTAAAAGTGTGCAAGATGAGCATTCTTTGTATTGCATTGCATTGCATGTGTTCAAATCGGACGTTAATTTGAACACAAGAAAAATGGGACATTTTATTCTCAAAAGTGATGAAATGTGCCACTTTCCTTGGTCTCCATCACCCTTGATCATGCATGATAGGGTGGTGGTTGTTTTGGTCTTTTTTGTGCATTCATTAAGCTTGTACAAGCTTGGTTCCTTAGCCATCATGCATGGAAATTGCTTGACTGATGGTTTGAGGGCCAAAAGTTACACTTCTTTGAGCATGTGTGATGATAAGGAGGGTAGCAGTACAAACAACCCTTGAGAATACACTGCTTTGCCTCTGTTTGCTCTCTGTTGCAGCAAAAAAGGAAGTTCTGGGCAGGGGTGGCTGACCGGCCACCAATGGTAGCCAATGGCCAAGATTGGTAGCCGACCGGCCATCAATGAAGAAAGTTGCTTAGTGTGATGGAAAAGGGAAGCAGAGGTGTTCTGGAAGTTGGTAGCTTCTTTGGTATTCAAATATGTGCAAACAGAGGCTGCAACAGCAAGGCAGTGGCTTTTCGGATGAAGAAACCGAGCATGCATGCATTCCTCGCTTCTCGAGGCCATTTAATTGCTTTGTTTAATTAATTAGTGGTAGCTAATTAATTAGTTTAATTGCTTTGTACTTAATTAGCTTAGTGTTTAGCTAATTACTTCGGTTTGTAATACTTAATTAGCTTAGAATAAGTTTGGCAATTTGTTTCAATTGTTGTAATAATTAGTTAGCTTAATTAGCGTAGTTAGTTAGCTTATTCATTCAGACCCTCCTTCTGAGGGCATAATGTTGTAATAAGTGTGCATGCGTGTGTGCATGTCTTCCAACCCCGCGTCTTTCTCCCTTTTATTTAATCGCTTTCGATGGTTAGATTAGGGACATGTTTCGATTAGCATATCTCATGCTTGCATCCATTCATCTCGTATTGCATGCATTGAGGCTCGGCGCATCATTCAAACTACATTGCAATTTCAATATCTTATTTGAATACGGGTTTTAATCGTATGTTGTTCAAATTGATCCATGTGCCATATTAGTAGCCGAGCCTATTAATTGCATTATCGCATGTGTTGCATTAGGCATCTTGTATAGTTAGGATTATGCATTTTTCTAACCAGTTTCTATTTTCCAAGCTTGGAGTACTAGGTGAGTTTTACGCTTTAGCATATCGCATGCGTGTTAATGTTGCCATGTTTTTGCATGCTTGCCATGTAGCTATGTGCTTATTTGCTAAATTGCATGAATGCCTATAGATGAAGGCTCGTTGTTTGAATTGGAACAATTCAATAAATGTAAGTTTTTAAGCCCACTTTGTTATGGCAAAATCATGTTTTAAGCCCACTTGAGGGTGGCAAATTCAAACTATTTTCGAAACAAACATGACTTAAAATGTTCCAATTCTTGTGATTTAGTCTATACTTGTGTATGTGCGCATCACATAGTAAGGTTAGATTAATAACCGGAATAAGAACGCATAATGTTTATAAAATGACATATCATGATTAGTAGAGGCTGATCTTTGATCGGGCGAGCAGGGGTGCTCAATTCATGACATTTCCCCCTCGTACCCAAGTTCCCGAGCCGAGGCAACTTTGGTGATGACGAACACGTGGCCTTTGGCATGAGTCAGGGTTTCCTAAATTTTCCCAAAAAACAAAACATTTAGGTGGCGACTTTGTAATCTGGCAAAGCAGTCCAATTTTGGCATTATTTGATTTAAAATTGATTTTCCAAAAAAGATTTGCCAGATTTGGACTCTTTAGTGTTTATCAGTTACACATTGCACTTATGAGACTAGATTCAGAATCGCGGGAGTCCCAACTGTGAGCCTTCTTTTCAAACCCTTTCCGAAAGGCAGGGGTGTGGAAAAAGGCGAGCCCACACAAGGGAAATAAGGTATGTATCATCGTTCAAAACCATACCAACCCGAGTCCGGAACACCACAAGACAAGGGTCAAAACCGAGATCGCTACAATTTTCATGTCAAACATTAAAAAATATATTTTATGGCATATTAGAAGACTATTATTATAAACAACATACAATCACACTTATTTAGAAAATGTGATTAAAAAACAGAAGATATAATCACCCTTATTTGAAAAATGAGATTAAAAGTAAATGTTATCACACTCACTCAAATTAAGTGTGATTAAATTATCAATCTAATTTTCTTATCACACTTCAAACAAAAATGAGATAGTTTCATTTGTCAAAATGTGATCTTTAACTATTTTTGTAGTAGTGTCAATTTGTTTATTGATTAATATGCGATTAAAAGTAAGATTGGGCTTTATGTAAACGATACAATTTAGGAAACGTTATAAATAATGAAATAATGCAAAATTTGACTTGATGAAGATTAAAAACCAAATCATTGCCAGAAAACACCATAGCAGGAGATGAATCCTTTACCCACGTTGCAATTCTTACTTTTATAAGCTCACAGACTTCCTCCAGATTTGGCTGCACCCCATTAAACACAACATGTTTTCTTAATTTCCAAATAGACTAGAAAATTACAATTGGGGTGGCATTCCAAATTCTTTATTCTAGCTTTTTCATACGAGTCCCAGCCCAAAACTGCAGCAGGCTCACCACTACCCAGGACATGGTGTCTCCTCACCATAGGAAATTTCGTCCCCGAAATTTAAACAAACCGACCAACAAAAGGGCTCTAACAATTATGACCATTCTGACAATATTATCAAGTCGCAACATCAACGTTCAACCAACATTTACCATTCTCATCATTATCATTTCATCAAAACAACAATTGCTTATACTAGGCGTTCGAAATGAAACATCTTTGTCAAAAATTTCTTCTTTCACAATCTGATACTTAGATTTACAATACATTCAACAACATGTGATTAACAAGTTTAACACCTTTTCCCTTCAACATTAGGGAACATTACAAATCAAAACAACTAAGCACTTTCAAATAAACCCAGATACTTGGAGCGGACCTCCGTTTCTCATTCCCAAGTTGCCTCCTCAACTCTATGGTGCCTCCACAACACCTTAACTAACGGTATAGTTTTCCCCCGTAACACTTGCTCCTGGGTATCTAATATTTGAACCGGTTGCTCTTCATAAGAGGCATCCTCATCTACCTCCAAATCAACCCAATCTAGCACATGAGAAGCGTTGGGTTCGTACTTCCTAAGCATGGACACATGAAACACATTGTGAACCCCCAAAAGTTATGGCGGTAAAGCTAACCGGTATGCCACTTCCCCGATTCTCTCCAATATCTCGAAAGGCCCAATAAACCTCGGAGACAACTTTCCACTCTTACCAAACCTCATCAAACCTCGCCTAGGTGAGATCTTAAGGAAAACATGGTCACCCACTTCGAAAGGTAAAGGTCGTCTCCTCTTATCGGCATAACTTTTCTGTCAGTTTTGGGCTGTAGCTAACCTTTTCCGAATGAGAGCAACTTTCTCGGTTGTCTCCCTAAAAATTTTCGAACCCAACAACAGTGCATCCCCTACCTCGGCCTAACAAATTGGCGATCTACAAGGTCGACCATATAAGGCCTCAAACGGTGCCATCTCAATACTAGCTTGGTAACTATTGTTGTAGGCGAATTCGATCAACGTCAAATGCTTCTCCCAAGACCTTGAAATCCAAGACACAATCTCTAAGCATGTCCTTCAAAATTTGAATGGTACACTCCGATTGCCCATCGGTTTGAGGGTGATAAGCAGTGCTAAAAGTCAACTTAGTTCCCAATGCCTCTTGAAGGCTTTGCCACAACTGGGTAGTAAAGCGAGGATCCCTATCCGATACAATGGTTACAAGAACCCCATGAAGTCGAACTATCTCTCTAACGTACAACTCTGCTAAGTGCTCGACTAAGTCACCAGTACGCATCGGAATGAAATGTGCAGACTTAGTCAACCTATCAATAATCACCCAAATGGCATCATTGCCCCGTTGTGTTCTAGGAAGCCCAACTATGAAATCCATGGTAAGGTGCTCCCACTTCCACTCGGCTATTGGTAAGGGTTGTAACAAACCCGCTGGTCTTTGGTGTTTGGCCTTCACTTGTAGACAAGTAAGGCACTTCGACACAAAGGATGCGACATCCCGCTTCATACCCATCCACCAAAACTGACGGCTAAGATCACGATACATTTTCGTGCCTTCCGGATGTATCGCAAAGCGTGAGTGATGGAACTCTCGAAGCACTTCCTCTCTACAAGGTTCTGGTATAAACAAACAGTCTAGGTAACGTACACTCTGATCCGAGTGAATGTTCAAACCCTTCTCTTCCTTCCTATTGGAGATTCTATCACGAATTGACTCTACTTCACAGTCCCCTTGTTAAGCCTCTATAACTTTGCTAATTAAGGTAGGTTGAGCACTCAAAGTAAACAATGTTGCACCCTCTTCAGACTCACCTAAATGCAATTCAAACTTGCCGATGTCACCCAACATAACGCACTCCTAAATGGCGACACTCGCCAAATTTCCGACTTAAGGCGTCAGCTACTACATTGGCCTTCCCTGGGTGATAGTGCAACTCGAAATCATAAGCCTCCAAAAATTCCATCCACCTCCGTTGGTGTAGATTCAAATCTTTTTGGGAAAACAAATACTTTAGACTATTATGATCGGAGAAAACCTCAAACTTCTCGCCATACAAATAATGCCTCCAAATTTTCAAGGCAATAACTACTGCTGCTAACTCCAAGTCATGGGTAGGGTAATTCTTCTCATGAGTTTTCAATTGCCGTGAACCGTAAGCTACAACCTTTCCCTCTTGCATCAAAACACAACCAAGCCCATCCCGAGACGCATCACAATAGACGGTATAGCCCAAACCTCTTTCTGGAATTATCAACACCGGTGCGGTAGTCAATCTAGTTTTAAGCTCTTGGAAAGACTTTTCACAAGCCTCACTCTACACAAACTTAATCCCCTTCCTAGTCAATCTAGTCAACGACGTGGCTAGTCTAGAGAAATCCCTCACAAAATGTCGTTAGTACCCTACCAATCCCAAGAAACTCCGCATCTCAAAAACATTTTTAGGTTGCTCCCAATCTTGTACGGAATCTATTTTGAAGAATCTACAGTTACTCCCTTTATTGACACCACATGACCCAAAAACTTCACCTCGGTGAGCCAAAACTCGCATTTCTCAAGTTTGGCATACAATTGATGCTTCCTAAGCAAATCAAGCACTACCCTCAAGTGAGCCTCGTGTTTCTCCTCGGAAGTCGAATAAATTAGGATGTCGTCCACAAAGACGACCACAAAATGGTCCCAGTGTTCCCTAAAAATTCGGTTCATCAAATCCATAAAGGAAGCCGGTGCATTTGTGAACCCAAATGGCATTACAAAGAACTCATAGTCGCCATAACGCATACGAAAGGCTGTTTTCTGAATGTCCTCCTCCCAGACACTTAATTGATGGTACCCAAACCTCAAATCTATCTTCGAAAAGCAGGAGGACTCTCTAAGTTGGTCAAACAAGTCATCAATTCGAGGTAAAGGGTATTTGTTCTTAATGGTAACTTGATTCAACTTGCGGTAATCGAAACACAACCGTAACGACCAATCCTTCTTCTTTGCAAAGAGAGCCGGCGCTCCCTAAGGCGATGTACTAGGGCGAATGAAACCCTTGTCTAAAAGTTCTTGGAGTTGAATCTTCAACTCATGCAACTCTGCGGGGGCAAATCTATACGGTGCCATGGAAATTGGTGCCGTTCCAAGCACTAAGTCAATGGTGAACTCGATCTCCCGATGGGGTGACAAACTAGTAAGATCCTCGGGAAATACGTCTGGGTATTCATAAACTAGCCTTGGCAACTCAACACGAGTTCCGTCACTCTCACTATCCAAGAGAGTAGCAAGAAGACCGCTAAGCTCGTTCCTGCCACGAGGGTCAAATACTGGCGATAAGACCCGATCAACCCCATCCCCCAGAAAGTAAAAACAATCAACCCGAGGTGCACACTATGACTGTCTGACGAAAACAATCAATCACTGCTCGATACGAAGACAACCAATCCACGCCTAGAATAACATCAAAACTCGACATGTCTAGCAACACAAAGGCAAATGGGAGCTGACGCCCGGCAGCCTCTATCTCACAGCCACGACACCCCCGATCTAAGTCAACTGTACCCGCAACCGGTGACTCAACTCTGAGTGGAGAAGCTAACCGTGCCATCTCTAATCCCAATGCAGATGCGAAAGCAGCGGATAAGAATGAATGAGACGCACCCGTATCTACCAACACATTAGCTAAAGAATTACACACAACAAAAAATACCTCTCAAAACTGAGGATCCCGGCAACTGCTCTGGCCCGGTAACAGCATACACGCGCCCCTGTGGCCTCTAATCAACCTGCTCATCTCTCGGAGCATAAGCCTACTGCACTGACTGAGCCAAACTGGCTCCCTGATTAGCTCGGGAAATTTGAACTGAGTGAGCCTGATGGTGGCTCTGAGTCTGCCTCAATCTTGACACACCAGATGCGCCTCCCAACTGCAGGCAAGCTCTCTTCATGTGCCCTAACTGACCGCACTGATAGCAAATAGGCCCATGTCCCCTACTCTGAGATTGACTCTGAGATCGGTTAGGTGGTGGTGGTGGAAACATCTGTTGTCCTCCTCCCTTCTGTGGACATGCAAAGGCCTTGTGACCCGGTTGGCCATACTTAAAGCAATAAAACCTACTTGGTGCACTCTTTCCCGGACCCGCACTAGGCAATGGAAAGGTAGATCTAGACTTTTGCAGTTGGGACTAGGATGAGAACGTGTTTCTACTCTTCTTGTTGGGCCTATAGTCCCCTTGTGACCCTTGGCCCCTAGACCTCGAATTCCGAAGTCTTTCCTCCTCGGCCTCCACGGTAATCTCCACATGGGTAGCTGTCTCCACAAGACGGTCATAATTCCAGATCATGTTCCCGGCAACCTTGAACAAGTTCTTAGTTCTCAACTTCTTCTCGAACTCAATGCAACGGCGCTCTTCTGTCGCTACCAAGTCCGATGCAAACCAGGACAAACTAGAGAAGGCCGCTTCGAACTCGGCCATGGACATGTTAAGTTGCTTAAGGTCTTGGAATTCCTGCCTCAACCTCTCCCTAGCAATGGGAGGTAGGTACTTATCTTGAAAAACCATCACAAATGCTTCCTATGTCGGTTCTATTCGGCCCTTGGCGTACTTCCACCACTGACCCGTGTCCCCCTTGAGATAGTAACTCACAAGAGTCACTCTAAGCTCACTGTCTTCGATGTGAAGCATCTCAAAAGTCTTCACAGTTTGTTCGAGCCATTCATCCACTTTCTTAGGCTTAGGGCCACCATGGAACTCATCCAGCTTGGCCTGCGAAAACTCCCTCGTGAGGAAACTCGCCCTTGTCTCTACGGCGTTCTCCCTAGCTTGGTTTTTTGCCCTTAGTATATTCATGGACACCTTTAAGGCCCCCACCATTTCTTAGGCTAAGGCCCCTATTGCGGCTTGACCCGCTTGTCCTACTTGCTCGGCCATATTAGCTTGGCCCAACTCGTCATCTTGCACCGGAACCCCTTGAACCGGTACTTCATGCACACCCTGGCGACCCCTACCACGCCTTTGACCTCTACCACTACGTGTTTGACCCCTTCCTGATGTCCTAATTAAAGAACAAGATAGATAATTTAGCACATAATTCCAAATGTGCTTGCAATTTGCCTCACATGTCAAACTACAACAATTATATATATTCTACCACACAAACAATTCAATTCACTCCCCAAACGTCCCGGCGCTCCCCAAACGTCCCGGCGCTCCGCGCGCGAAGAGATGGCGTGGGATTTCGTTCTGTTCATTTGGGCTTACCACAGTTCGGACTCAAATGTCACGGTTCTGAATCTAATCTCACAATGTGCGATGTGAGACCGATAAATCACCAAAGAGTCCAAATTCGGCAAATTGTTTTGGAAAACTGATTTTTAATAAAGAAGTGCCAAGCATGGACTGCTTTGCCAGATACAGAGTCGCCACCTAAATATTTTATTTTGGGGGAATTTAGGAAACCCTGACTCGTGCCTAAGGCCACGTGTCCGTCATCACCAAATTTGTCTCGGCTCGGGAACTTGGGTACGATTGGGGAAGGTCATTTGATGAGCACCCCCGCTCGCCTAATCAAAGATCGGCCTGTACTAAGCATGATATCTTGTTTTTTGAAAACACATGTGCTCTTATTCCAATTAATTAGCTAGTCTTACTATGTAATGCGTACAGCAAACAAGTATAGACTAGATCTCCTAATTTGGAACAAAGCATCGCATATCCGTTTGTTTGGAAAATGGTTTGAAGTTTGCTACTCGCAAGTAGGCTAAAATACGGATTTCAATGAATTGTTCCAATTCAAGTAATCCAACCTTCACCCATAGGCATTCAGGTAGTTATATCAAATAAGTAGTTAGCCTGATGGCAAGCATGCTTTCATGGCAACATTAACACACATGCAGTATGCTAAAGCGTAAACACACACAATGTACTCCAACCCAAAACAAAGAACTAGTTAGAAATCAATGCATGATCCTAGTTCATGTTAAGATGGCTAATGCAACACGTGCGAAAATGTAACTAAAATAGGCTCGGCTATTCTAGAATGGCATGTAAAATGCAACTTTGATACATGTATTCAAATAGGAATTGAAATACAATGCAGTTAATATGATGTGCCGAGCCCGGTACATGCAATACAGATGAATGATGCAAACATGCGAGCATAAGGTATGCTAAATGAAATATGCCCTAAAACTAACCATCGTAAGCGGTTAAGTAAAAGGGAGAAAGAAATGGAGGTTGGAAGACATGCATCACACACACGCACGCTTATTACAACACTTGGCTCTCTCGAGGGAGGGACCAAATAAGAAGCTAACTAGCTAATCTAAGCTAATTAAACTAATTATTACACAACAAATTAATTAACTAATCCTAGTTAACTAATTATTACAAAACAAATTGAATAGCTAACGCATTAACTAATTAAAGTACAAACCAAAGCAAAAGCAAGCTATCTAAGCATGGCAGCTAAGGAAAGCAGTAAATCAGGAGCCTCAGAGGAAGAGGAATGCATGCAAGCCCGGTCACCTCGTTCGGAAATCCAATGCGATGCCCCGATTTGCCTCTGTTTTCATCTGTCCTCAGAACTCTGCACCAAGCTCCAGAAAGCTGAAACTTCACCTTGGGAGTCCTGTGAGAGGGTGGCCAACCACTTTTGGTCTCTCCAGACACTCGCCGACCAATTTTGGTTGTTGAAAAACTAGGAAAGTGGTCGGCCAACTAGTTTTTCTAGCTGGCCAGCCAGTTGTTGCTGCTGAACTGCAATTTGCTGCAACAGAGAGCAAGAAAGGGCATGGCAATGTATTTACAAGATATGTGTGCACAACCACCCTCCCTATCATGTCATGAACTCAAGGGGGTGTGGTTCTCGACCCTCGGGCCACCAATCGCGCATTTCAATGCATGATGGCCGAGAGGCGAAGTTACACAATTTAATATGGAAATGAATGCACAAGTAAACACATAAAGCCTAAAACTCTATCATGTATGATCAAGAGCGTTGGCGACCGAGAATTGAGGCATGTTTCATCACTTGAAGTAACGTCCCTCGTTTCTCGTATTTGGACTAACACCTATTCCAAACACAATGCAACACATAACATGGCATGCTCAATGCAATGTAATGCAACCTTAGCATGCAAACATTCAACTACATGGCATGCACAATGCAACTAACAACATAGCATACACAATGCAAGGGATAACATGGCATACACAATGCTAGATGCTAAGAACTGGATGGCATACTCAATGCAAAGCAATCATAAGGTTCTAAACACCATGTAATGCATGTATGCACAATGCAATGCAACAGGGGCAAGAATATGCAATATACCAAGCATGCAACAACATGCAAACCACAAACTCAATGGACTTAATCCGAAATGGACAGACCTTGATCATGCCAAAACAGTGGCCATAATGCTAAAATGAAGGCACCGAAAACACATACAAACATGCATGTTAATTGGCTCACCAATTAAGGCACTAAGGTGCAACTCTCAAGAGCACTTAAAGAGTGAAAAGCATGGAAGTGTAACAACACTAAGGGCACTAAAATTAGACAAGAAATGATGCTAAATCATTTAATCAACACAAGCATGGCATGCAATGGTCCTTAAAGCTTAAGACAAGCAAAGAAGACTACACATGAGTCATGCAGTACATGGCACAAAGGCATGAACTAAGCATGGATAGAGCTCAAGTAGGTCAAAATAAGGACCTAAACATGTTGAGACGAGGGCTCAAATACCTAGGCATGCAAGCATACAAGCTAAGCCATAAACTAGGCAACAAATGCACAACCCTTAGAGGCACTCAAAGGGTGAACGAAGTGGGAACATGGCAAGTCTATATGCTCTAAAATGTCATGTTAGGTGATGTCAAATCATGTACACAACACAAAAGAAGCATGCAATGGTGCTCAAAGCTTGAGGCAAGCAAGAGCATTTGTACTACAAGTATACAAAACATGAAGCATGTAACTAAGGCAACCCAAACCAGTTCGAGAACATGTTAAAATGAGTCTAAAACATGCATGGAAGGAAGCCAAAACAAGCTAGTATGGAAGGCATAAGGCATAATGCATACAAGGCAAATAAGGTGGATTACACTACACCTATTAAGACCAAGCATGGAATGACTTAAGCAATAAAAATCAGAGTTATATCATGGCAAAATAACCCCAAATACACATTAAAATGATAGCTCGTAAGCTATGGCATGAAGGCATACACAATGGCTCATGTTAAGGCATAAAGGGCAAACCCTCCAACGCATTGAATGAGTGACAAATGTGAATGCATGGCCATGAAACATGGACTGAAATCACGTAATAAATGATGCCAAATCATTGAAATAGTCCAAGTAATGCATGTTAGAGGACTTAACACACAAAACTAACAAGCTAGGTTGAACCATAGCTATACAAAGCAAGTCATGCATGGACAAAACAACATAAATCAGACCTTAAACATGATAAAACATGAACAAAGTCTTCTCAGAGCTAAGCCAAAAGCATGCTAAAATGACATGTTACAACATGATGCATGTTAGGCTATTTCATGGAACAACACTACAAGTGTATGGAGCATGCAAGGGCCAACCAAACCAAACCAAAATAGAGTCATGACATCATAAAACATCACCAAAAACATGTTGAAATGGAAAGAAAACAAGCTAGAATGACATGCTATTTCATGAAGCACATAAAGCTAGTTTGTGTGATTTACACTACAAGTGTATTAACCATGCATGGAGTGACCAAAGCAAGCAAAAACAGTGTTATGCCTCAGCAAAACAAACACAAATACATGCTAAGAACAAGCTAACACAAGCTTGTCAAAGGTGCTCAAACATGAGGCATATGAAGCAAGTAAACACAATACAAGAAGAAGGGATGACCCTCTCCTATTTAGGACACCAAAACCACCTTTCCACCACTGAAAATCCTTTGGATTTCAATGGTAGAAAGGTCATGCAAAGGCTTCACCAAGAGCCTAAAGGGATGGCTCAAAACAAGGCCTAACAAGGCCTAAGAGGAAGTAAATCACCCCAAACGAAAAAGTGACCTTAAACAACTATTTTAAGCACTTAAATACAAAACTTTTTTTCAGTAGGAAGTTAAGCTCAAAACAGCATGGAAAAGGGTCCAAAAGCTTAAGCAAAAATGGGGGTTTTAAAGGTCAAAGACTCACCATTGAAGACCTTCTTTAAAGCTGCAACTCCAGCAACTTTTTCAGGCTCAAAGCAACCCAAGAACACCAAAACCAGCTCCTAAGCACCTTAGTAGAAAAAGGATGGTGTTTGAGTGTGTGTTTGTGTGAAAAAGCAAGACAAAACTACACTTTTGAACACAAAACAAGAGCAAAATGAAGAAGTATAGATATAGGCTATATGTATAACTCAAGGCTCCATTTTCTGAACCTGAGGATGGAGGAGGAGCTTCCCTCTTATAGAAACCAAAAGGCAAAGCTTCTTGGCGAAGCTAAGCCTCCAACAAATCCCTCCATACACGTGTATGGAGGATAGCCCAAATGTCCTCAAACTGTACCAGCTGGAGGAAAATATCTCCAAAAAGGTGTCAAAAAGCAACCGACCACTTGAAGTGGTCAACCTGCTACTTAAAGTGGTCGGCCGACCACTTCAACTGGTCTTCCAGAGCAAAAACTGGTCAGCCATGGTGGGAGAGAGTCCAGGGCATGAAACAAAGCTAGTGGTGTGGTGGCCGACCAGAAAATGTGGCCCAAAGGCCAAGCAAGCCAGTTATCCGACTAGAAAACTGGCTGGCAGAAGGAAAAGTGGTCTCCAAGGAGAAAACGTGGTCTCCCATCCTTGTACCACATTCCAAACAAGGAAAACAAGGTTTGTACCAAAAACAAACCAAAACGGATGCAAGACGAGAGATCGGGAGGCAAAGCACGCGGCCGAAAGCCCCGAAAACTAGCTGACGAGCACCAAAAGTGGTATGCAACCACAAAAGTGGTCTCCCGGACCACAGTGTTCCTCTAGGCAGGGGCAACAAGGTGTGGTTCAAAAACCACACCAAACGGAGAACGTTAAGCGGTCCCGAGACGAGGCGCGCGGCGAAAGGCTCCAAAAATCGGAAACTAGTCTCCAAACGAGAAAAGTAGTCTACGACCAAAAAAAGTGGTCTACGACCACAAAGAGATGGTCTACAAGACCTCTCCCTCCCTCCGGGAAGAGAAAACGAAATTCGGTCCACAAACCGAGTCGAAGCACAAAAGAGTTCAGAGGCCCGGAGGTGAGGCTCTCAGCCAAAACTCCGGAGACTCGAAACGAGTTCAACATGCACCATCACCGAGTGCTCAATCGATGACGTCTGGGTCTTAAGGTCGGTCAAAAATAGGGTATCTACAATAAGCACTTAGTCATGTAAGCGCATACGGATTATTCTTTTGTGATGAGATTCGTCCTACGAAAAACCAAGAATTCTTATTAGAATGAGTATTGATCAGGTACCCTTCTAATAAGACCTCAAGGAATTTAATAGGCACAAATAGCATCCCAAAAGTCCAATCCCATACCCATATAGTCACATAAGCATGTTATCATGTAATCACGAAAAACAAAACATTTCCTAATCATGTGAAATGAACCCATTGTGGCAAAACAATCACTTCCCGCGAGCCCCACGTATTCAAACCCGGTAGCTCTGATACCAAGTTGTAACACCCCGAAATAATCCAACATAAAGTTAATACATCAACCCACGTCCGCTAAACAATAATAACATTACTCCAATCTTTACACCATTAATCAACAAGGTTTATACAAAAGTCCCACATGCGAATTATACATTCAAGATATAGAAATACATGAATCTATAGCATGTAGAGAATCATGTCCCAAAAATAATAAAATGCCCTCATGGGCTTACAATTTCCAAGGCTTAAGCCCGGTTACACAAAAATGGCCTCTCGGATCCATACATGAATAGCCCTTGGCTAGCAAAATAAATCACAAACAAAATAGAGTCATCTACTCTTCACAAAATATATCCATGCCCTCAACTCGACAGGATCACCACATCTTTTCCTGCACCAAATCCCGTAGGGGAGAGCACAAGCCCAGTAAAGAATCTTTGCAAAGTATATACAGTTATGCACAATTTCCAATGTTAAATGCAAATGCCATGCAATGTTGTTTTAAAGAGAATTTCATCACATGCTCTTCTTGAAAGTCACCATGTCAATAACAATTAAAATCTCAACAATTTCGAAACTTACAATTTTATTCAATAGGGGCGGTAAATACGACTCAGGTAATCCCTAGGTTGGTATCTACAAGTAGGCTCAACAAGCACTACCAATAACCCCACTCTACTGGTTGCTAACCCGAAGGGAAGTGGTACCTCCTTTGCGCGCGTTTTCGGTTTTTCACCCCGGACACTCAGGCCAATTTAATCAAGTTCATCTACACCTCCTATCCGAACTTACCAATGTATTTATCCCAAAACTTTTCAATAGTTCTCATTTCAAAATATTCTTTTCCCAATGTAATTGTTTTCCAACTTAATTCAAATGCAAAAATAATCAATTGAGTGAATGTGTAATGCAATGATGATCAATACTTCATAACATCCTTTCATTTTGAAATATTTCAACAATAATACAATGACAACCACATTTCCCCCTTTCCTTCCTTTAACATTAATCCACAAAAAATACTACATGTTCGATTAAATCTTACAACATATAGCAACCTTCCCACATCTTGTATTATTCTCACATTTTAGTCATTTCAAGACCACATGCAATATTCTTGAACATCAACTTCCCAAAGATCACAATTTTCATATTTCATGGAACTCAACAATGGATCAATTCATAACTACACATGCATTTGCCAATAAATTCAAGTATGATCTCCAATTTCTCACACATCAAGAAGTTATATTATACTTGTAAACAATAATACAAAATTATCACTCACCCTTCATTTAACCCATGTAAATCCTTAAATCCCCACATTTTTCCACAAAAAAAAAAAAACCCCAATCTTTAGGTTTTTCTTCTTTACAAACCACACACACACACACACACACACACACACACACACACAAAACACTTAAAAAGGGGCCCTCAAGAACACACCATTTTCTTGCCTAGGATAATTTCAACCCTTAAGATGCCACCTTAGAAAGATTTGAGGATTTTGAAACCCACTTTTGGAAATCTCTACATTTTTGGGTCATAAAAATCAAAATCAACATAATATCTTCAAGAAAATTTTTTAAATCAACATCTCTATTGCAAAACATGTATATAAAACTCAATGGCGTCCTTACCTCAAGGTTGATGAAGAAAAGGAGATGAAACCCTAGAAATCAAAGATGCCAAAGCCTAATCTCCACCGTCCACAATGTAGCTCTTGAGGAGCTCTTCCACTTTGATGGAGGAACTAGGGTTAGAAATGCAATAGATCTTGAGAAATTCAGAACTCTAAGTGTTTTGGTGCATGAAATGTAGAGACAAGGGAGAGGAGATGATTTTTAGAGAGAGAGAGAGAGAGATGAGCCAAAAGTGATACAAACACAGCCCTAGAGAGAAAATAAAACAGAGATTCAGACTGCCCAGCGTCCCGCACGTGCAGTAATTGCCCCCGCACGTGCGAAGCCTCCTTCCCTCAGGTGTAGCCTTTATCCCCGCACGTGCGGCCATCTCCTCCCGCACCTAGCTCCACACTTGCATATATTGCAGTGTACTGCCCCAAACCTGCCCTGAATTTCGCACGTGCGGCCCTGTTTCTCCAGCCCAGAATTTTTCTCCGCTCCATTCTAGGCACTTCGGACCTGGTCTCGCACTCTCCGGAATAGATGAAAATCAACACCAAACAAACAAGAATAAGAATTTACATGAGGAACAATTTCCGAACACCACGAATCTAAAGTAAACAAAGTAGAACGGGGTGAATAATACACCCGGTCGTCACAGTTGTGAGGTTAAATAGAGGGTTTTGATTGAGTTTTGAAAGAATATTGAAGAACACTTTGAAGGTTTGGCGTGTTCTTGAGGCTTGGGGTTTACGTGCACCATTCCAACCATCAACTCTATCTCCTCCCTCATTCTTGTGAATCCAATCTTCAAGTAAAGGTAAGGGTCTTCTCACATCTTCATTAGAAGCATGCTAGGGTTTCTGTTTTTAACTAATAGCATGATTAAAGTTAGTTTTGCATTCATGAGTAGTTTTATATATTTCAATCCATGAAATTAATGCACCATTAAAATCCATGTTTTGAATGTGTTAAGTAAAACTCCTATCCATACTTTGTTTCATGGTTAATAACTCATGTTTGAACTAAGTTGAGGTATCACTATGAAACCTTCAAAAGGGTTATTGTAGCATGATTTTGTAAACTTTGAGTACAATATTGTTAGCCTTCTATGAAATAAAAATAAATTATTATTTTACTAATTTAGGATTTTCATGTCAAATATTTAAAAAAATATTTTATGGCATATTAGAAGACTATTAGTATAAACAACATACAATCACAATTATTTAGAAAATGTGATTAAAAAAAAGAAGACAAAATCACACTTACTTAAAAAATGAGATTAAAAATAATGATTAACACACTCACTCGAATTAAATCTGATTAAAATATCAATCTATTTTTTTTTTTTTTATCACACTTCCAATGAAAATGAGATAGTTTCATTTGTTAAAGTTGATTTTTAATTATTTTTGTGGTAGTGTGATTTTGCTTATTGATTAATATGTAACTAAAAGGAAGATTGGAGTTTATGTAAACGATACAATTTAGGAAAACATATAAATAAGGAAATAATACTAAATAAGGAAATAATGAAAAATCTGACTTGATAAAGATTAAACAGCAAATCATTGACAAAAACACCATAGCAGGTGATGAATCCTTTACCCACGTTGCAATTCTTACTTTTATACGCTCACAGACTTCCTCCAGATTTCGCTACACCACATTAAACAAAACCTCTTTTCTCAATTTCCAAATAGACCACAAAATTGCAATTGGGGTGGCATTCCAAATTCTTTATTCTAGCTTTTTCATACGAGTCCCAGCCCAAAACTGCAGCAGACTTACCACTACCCAGGACATGGGGTCACTTGTGAGGTTAAATAGATGGTTTTGATTGAGTTTTGAAAGAATATTGACGAACACTTTGAAGGTTTGCCGTGTACTTGAGGCTTGGGGTTTACTTGCACCATTCCAACAATCAACTCTATCTTTTCCGTCCTCTTTGTGAATCAAAGCTTCAAGTAAAGGCAAGGGCCTTCTCACATCGTCAATAAAAGCATGCTAGGGTTTCCATTTTTAACTAAACGATGATTCCTCAGTTATTTTTGTATTCATGAGTAGTTTTATATATTTCAATCCATGAAATTAATGCTCTATTAAAATCCATATTTTGAATGTGTTAAGTTAAATTCCTATTTATACTGTGTTTCATGGTTAATAACTCATGTTTGAACTAAGTTGAGGTATCACTATGAAACCTTCAAAAGGGTTAGTGTTGCATGATTTTATAAACTTTGAGTACAATATTGTTAGCTTTCTATGAAATCAAAATAAATGATTATTTAAATAATTTAGGATTTTCATGTCAAACATTAAAAAATATATTTTATGGCATATTTGAATACTATTAGTACAAACAACATACAATCACACTTACTTAGAAAATGTGATTAAAATAAAGAAGATATAATCACACTTATTTAAAAAATGAGATTAAAATTAAATATTATCACACTCACTCAAATTAAGTGTGATTAAAATATAAATTTAATTTTTTTTAATTTTTTTTTATCACACTTCCAATGTAAATGAGATAGTTTCATTTGTCAAAGTGTGATCATTAACTATTTTTGTGGTAGTGTCATTTTTTTTGTTAATTAATATGCGATAAAAAGTAAGATTGGGGTTTATGTAAACGATACAATTTAGGAAACGATATAAATAAGGAAATAATGCAAAATCTGACTTGATGAAGATTAAACACCAAATCATTGAGAGAAAACACCATAGAAGAGGATGAATCCTTTACTCACGTTGCACTTCTTACTTTTATAAGCTCACAGACTTCCTTCAGATTTGGCTGCACCCCATTAAACACAACATCTTTTCTCAATTTCCAAATAGACAAGAAAATTGCAAATGGGGGTGGCAATCCAAATTCTTTATTCTAGCTTTTCCATACGAGTCCCAGCCCAAAACTGCAGCAGTCTCCCCACTACCCAGGACATGGTGTCACTTGTAAGGTTAAATAGAGGGTTTTGATTGAGTTTTGAAAGAATATTGAAGAACACATTGAAGGTTTGGCGTGTTCTTGAGGCTTGGGATTTACTTGCACCATACCAACCATCAACTCTATGTTTTTCCTCCTCCTTGTGAATCAAAGCTTCAGTTAAGGTAAGGGTCTTCCCACATCTTCATTAGAAGCATGCTAGGGTTTCTATTTTTAACTAATATCTTGATTCCTGAGTTATTTTTGTATTCATGAGTAGTTTATATATTTTAATCCATGAAAGTAATGGTCCATTAAAATCCATGTTTTTAATATGTTAAGTTAAATTCCTATTCATACTTTGTTTCAAGGTTAATAACTCATGTTTGAACTAAGTTGAGGTATCACTATGAAACCTTCAAAAGGGTTAGTGTCACATGATTTTATAAACTTTGAGTACAAAATTGTTAGCCTTCCATGAAATCAAAATAAAGGATTATTTAATTAATTTAGGATTTTCAAGTCAAACATTAAAAAATATATTTTATGGCATGTATAAACAACATACAATCACACTTATTTAAAAAATGTGATTAAAAAAAAGAAGATCTAATCACACTTATTTAAAAATGAGATTAAAAATGAATGTTATCACACTCACTCAAATTAATGTGATTAAATTATCAATCTAATTTTCTTATCACACTTCCAATAAAAATGAGATAGTATCATTTGTCAAAGTGTGATTTTTAATTATTTTTGTAGTAGTGCTATTTTATTTATCAATTAATATTTGATTAAAAGTAAGATTGGAGTTAATGTAAATTATATAATTTAGGAAACGATATAAATAAGGAAATAATACTAAATAAGGAAATAGTGCAAAATTTGACTTGATGAAGATCAAGCACCAAATCATTGACAGAAAACACCAAAGCAGGAGATGAATCATTTACCCACGTTGCAATTCTTACTTTTATAAGCTCATAGACTTCCTCCAGATTTGTTTGCACCGCATTATACACAACAACTTTTCTCAATTTCCAAATAGATCACAAAATTGCAATTGGGGTGGCATTTCAAATTCTTTATTCTAGCTTCTTCATATGAGTTCCAGCCCAAAACTAGAGCAAACTCTCCACTAACGAAGACATGGTGTCACTTGTGAGGTTAAATAGAGGGTTTTGATTGAGTGTTGAAAGAATATTGAAGAACACTTTGAAGGTTTGGCGTGTTCATGAGGCTTGGGGTTTACCTGCACCATTCCAACCATCAACTCTATCTTTTCCCTCCTCCGTGTGAATCAAAGCTTCAAGTAAAGGTAACGGTCTTCACACATCTTCATTAGAAGCATGCTAAGGTTTCTATTTTTAACTAATTGCATGATTCCTGAGTTAGTTTTGTATTCATGAGTAGTTTTATATATTTCAATCCATGAAATTAATAGTTCATTAAAATCCATGTTCTGAATGTGTTAAGTTCAATTCCTATTCATACTTTGTTTGATGGTTAATAACTCATGTTTGAACTTAGTTGAGGTATCACTATGAAACCTTCAAAACAGTTAGTGTTCCATGATTTTATAAACTTTGAGTACAATACTGTTAGCCTTCTATAAAATCAAAATAAATGATTATTTAATTAATTTAAGATTATCATGTCAAACATTAAAAAATATATTTTATGGCATATTAGAAGACTATTTGTATAAACAACATACAATCACACTTATTTAGGAAATTTGATTAAAAAAAAGAAGATATAATCACACTTATTTAAAAAATGAGATTAAAAATAAATATAATCACACTCATTCAAAATAAGTGTGATTAAATTATCAATCGAATTTTATTTTTTTTTATCACACTTCTAATAAAAATGATATAGTTTCATTTTTCAAAGTATGATTTTTAACTATTTTTTTAGTAGTGTTATTTTGTTTATAGATTAATAAGCAATTAAAAGTAAGATTGGAGTTTATGTAAACGATACAATTTATGAAATGATATAAATAAGGAAATGATATAAACAAGGAAATAATATTAAATAAGGCAATAATGCAAAATCTGACTTGATAAAGATTAAATACCAAATCATTGACAGAAAACACCATAGTAGGAGATGAATCCTTTACCCACGTTGCAATTCTTATTTTTATAAGCACATAGACTTCCTCCAGATTTGGTTGCACCCCATTAAACACAACATCTTTTCTCAATTTCCAAATAGACTAGAAAATTCGAATTGGGGTGGCATTCCAAATTCTTTATGTTAGCTTTTTCATATGAGTCCTAGCCCAAAACTGGAGCAAACTCACCACTACCCAGGACATGGTGTCACTTGTGAGGTTAAATAGAGGGTTTTGATTGAGTTTCGAAAGAATATTGAAGAACACTTTGAAGGTTTGGTGTGTTCTTGAGGCTTGGGATTTACTTGCACCATCCCAGCCATCAACTCTATCTTTTTCCTCTTTCTATTAAATCAATGCTTCAAGTAAAGGTAAGGGTCTTCTCACATCTTCATTAGAAGCTTCCTAGGGTTTCTATTTTTAACTAATAGCATGATTCTTGAGTTAGTTTTGTATTCATGAGTGGTTTTATATATTTCAATCCAAGAAATTAATGGTCCACTAAAATCCATGTTTTGAATGTGTTAAGTTAAATTCCTATTCATACTTTGTTTCTTGGTTAATAACTCATGTTTGAGCTAAGTTGAGGTATCACTATGAAACCTTCAAAAGTGTTAGTGTTGCATGATTTTATAAACTTTGAGTGCAATATTGTTAGCCTTCTATAAAATCAAAATAAATGATTATTTAATTAATTTAGGATTTTCATGTCAAACCATAAAAAATATATTTTATGGCATATTAGAACACTATTTGTATAAACAACACACAATCACACTTACTTAGAAAATGTGCTTAAAAAAAAGAAGATAAAATCACACTTATTTGAAAAATTAGATTAAAAATAAATATTATCACATTCACTCAAATTAAGTGTGACTCAAATATCAATCTAATTTTTTTTTATCACACTTCCAATAAATATGAGATAGTTTCATTTGTCAAAGTGTGATCTTTAACTATTTTTGTAGTAGTGTCATTTTGTTTATTGACCAATAAGCGTTTAGAAGTAAGATTAGGGTTTATGTAAACGATACAATTTTGTAAAGATGTAAATAATGAAACGATATAAATAAAGAAATAACGCAAAATCTGACTTGATGAAGATTAAACACCAAATCATTGACAGAAAACACCATAGCAGGAGATGAATCCTTTATCCATGTTGCAATTCTTACTTTTATAATCTCACAGACTTCCACCAGATTTGGATGCACGCCATTAAACACAACATCTTTTCTCAATTTCGAAATGGACCAGAAATTTGAAGTTGGGGTAGCATTCCAAATTCTTTATTCTAGCTTTTTCATAAGAGTCCCAGCCCAAAACTGCAGCAGACTAACCACTATCCAGGACATGGTGTCACTTGTGAGGTTAAATATAGGGTTTTGATTGAGTTTTGAAAGAATATTGATGAACACTTTGAAGGTTTGCCGTGTACTTAAGGCTTGGGGTTTATTTGCACCATTCCAACAATCAACTCTATCTTTTTCGTCCTCCTTGTGAATCAAAGCTTCAAGTAAAGGTAAGGGTCTTCTCACATCGTCATTAAAAGCATGCTAGGGTTTCTATTTTTAACTAATCGCATGATTCCTCAGTTATTTTTGTATTCATGAGTAGTTTTATATATTTCAATCCATGAAATTAATGCTCCATTAAAATCCATGTTTTGAATGTGTTAAGTTAAATTCCTATTTATACTTTGTTTCATGGTTAATAAATCATGTTTGAACTAAGTTGAGGTATCACTATGAAACCTTCAAAAGGGTTAGTGTTGCATGATTTTATAAACTTTGAGTACAACATTGTTAGCCTTCTATGAAATCAAATAAATGATTATTTAATTAATTTAGGATTTTCATGTCAAACATTAAAAAATCTATTTTATGGCATATTAGAAGACTAAACAATATACAATCACACTTACTTAGAAAATGTGATTAAAAAAAAGAAGATATATTCACATTTATTTTAAAAATGAGATTAAAATTAAAAATTATCACACTCAGTAAAATTAAGTTTGATTAAAATATCAATTTAATTTTTTTTATCACACTTCCAACAAAAATGAGATAGTTTTATTTGTCAAAGTGTGATCTTTAACTATTTTTGTAATAGTTTCATTTCATTTATTGATTAATATGCAATTAAAAGTGAGATTGGGGTTTATGTAAATGATACAATTTAGAAAACAATATAAATAAGGAAATAATGTAGAATCTGACTTGATGAAGATTAAACACCAAATCATTGACAAAAAACACCATAACAGGAGATGAATCCTTTACCCACGTTGCAATTCTTTCTTTTATAAGCTCATAGACTTCCTCCAGATTTGGCTGCACCCCATTATACACAACATCTTTTCTCAATTTTCAAATAAACCGCAAAATTGCAATTGGGGTGGCATTCCAAATTCTTCATTCTAGGTTCTTCATACGAGTTCCAGCCCAAAACTGCAGTAGACTCACCACTACCCAGGACATGGTGTCACTTGTGAGGTTAAACAGAGGGCTTTGATTGAGTGTTGAAAGAATATTGACGAACACTTTGAAGGTTTGGCGTGTTCTTGAGGCTTGGGGTTTACCTGCACCATTCCAACCATCAACTCTATCTTTTCCCTCCTCCGTGTGAATTAAAGCTTCAAGTAAAGGTAAGGGTCTTCTCACATCTTCATTAGAAGCATGCTAAGGTTTCTATTTTTAACTAATAGCATGATTCCTGAGTTAGTTTTGTATTCATGAGTAGTTTTATATATTTCAATCCAGGAAATTAATGCTCTATTAAAATCCATGTTTTGAATGTGTTAAGTTAAATTCCTATCCATACTTTGTTTCATGGTTAATAACTCATGTTTGAACTAAGTAGAGGCATCACTATGAAACCTTCAAAAAGGTTAGTGTGGCATGATTGTGTAGACTTTGAGTACAATATTGTTTGCCTTCTATGAAATGAAAATAAACGATTATTTAATTAATTTAGGATTTTCATGTCAAAACATTAAAAAATATATTTTATGGCATATTAGAAGACTATTAGTATAAACAACATACAATCACACTTATTTAAAAAATGAGATTAAAAATAAATATTATCACATTCACTCAAACTAAGTGTGATTAAAATATGATTCTAATTTTTTTTTATCACACTTCCAATAAAAATGAGATAGTTTCATTTGTCAAAGTGTGATTTTTAACTATTTTTATAGTAGTGTTATTTTGTTTATTGATTAATATGCGATTAAAAATAAGATTAGAGTTTATGTAAACGATACAATTTTGGAAACGATATAAATAAAGAAGCGATATAAATAAGGAAATAATGCAAAATCTGACTTGATGAAGATTAAACACCAAATCATTGACAGAAAACACCATAGTAGGAGATGAATCCTTTACCCACGTTGCAATTCTTACTTTTATAAGCTCACAAACTTCCTCCAGATTTGTCTGCACCCTATTAAACACAACATCTTTTCTCAATTTCCAAATAGACCACAAAATTGCAATTGAGGTGGCATTCCAAATTCTTTATTCTAGCTTTTTCATACGAGTCCCAGCCCAAAACTGCAGTGGATTCACTTCTACCCAGGACATAGTGTCACTTGTGAGGTTAAATAGAGGGTTTTGATTGAGTTTTGAAAGAATATTGAAGAACACTTTGAAGGTTTGGCTTGTTCTTGAGGTTTAGGGTTTACTTGCACCATTCCAACCATCAACTCTATCTTTTCCATCCTTCTTGTGATTCAAAGCTTCAAGTATAAGTAAGGGTCTTCTCACATCTTCATTAGAAGCATGCTAGGGTTTCTATTTTTAACTAATCACATGATTCCAAAGTTATTTAGTATTCATGAGTAGTTTTATATTTTTCAATCCATGAAATTAATGCTCCATTAAAATCCATGTTTTGAATGTGTCAAGTTAAATTCCTATTTGTACTTTGTTTCATTGTTAATAACTCATGTTTGAACTAAGTTGAGTTATCACTATGAAACCTTCAAAAGGGTTAGTGTTGTGTGATTTTATAAACTTTGAGTACAATATTGTTAGCCTTCTATGAAATTAAATTAAATGATTATTTAATTAATTTAGGATGTTCATGTCAAACATTAAAAAATATATTTTATGGCATATTAGAAGACTATTAGTATAAACAACATACAATCAAAGTTACTTAGAAATTGTGATTAAAAGAAGAAGAAGATATAATCACACTTATTTTAAAAAATGAGATTAAAAATAAATATTATCACACTCACTCAAATTAAATGTGATTGAAATATCAATCTAATTTTTTTTTATCACACTTTCAATAAAAATGAGATAGTTTCATTTGTCAAAGTGTGACCTTTAACTATTTTTGTAGCAGTGTCAACGCCATGTGTTAGCCACGTCAGCAAACTCGCCATGTCACCATCACAATCAACATTGACGGAATATTATGCATTTGTGTCACAGTCAAACTGACGGAATATTCCCTGCCTTGACAAAATATTCCTTTATCTAACAGAATATTCACTGGAAAGGTAATTTTGCTTTGTTTTTGAGATTGGAAGACTTATTCCTAGCTAAACAGACCGTTCCGAATTCAACCATGAGGTTAGAATAGAGAAATTCTTAATATGAAGTTTCTGTTTTCTTTTAATTCAAGAGATTTGTGAGGTCTTATTTTGTTATAATCTTTTCTTCCTCTCCTCTTGTCACGCCCCAATTTTAATTACTCGGAAACATTACCAAAGCCTTAAAATTAGGTCCATTTTTTTTTTTAAACATCCATTACCCTTGAGTAATAGAAATACAATGATACATGTTTTCTCTCTCTCAATGAACATTACAATGATAACAACACATGCCAATCTCCTACTGTGAAGCTACAAATGAATAAAATACAAATACATGATCCATCACATCTACAATGAAATTACATATAAAAGACACATGGACTTCTTAACTCTTCAATCAAAGAATCCAAACTTTCTTCCTGTAAAAAGATAAAACAACAAGGGGTGAGCACTAATGCCCAGTAGGAATCTCATAGTTCTAAATCAATAACTAACACACAGATAGAAATGATCATGCATGCAGGGTGATACCATATAGTAGGGTGACATCTTCAAATTTCAAAATATCATAAGTAAAGTACATTTTTCTCAAAACTATTTAAACACTTTTACGAAAAACCTCCAGCCATTAAAAATCATCCCTTAACTTTAGAAAGCCATAGATCCTTGTGAAACAAACATGTTTAAGAAACAACATCATTTAAAAAATTATTAACCAATTCTCAAAATATTTCCCATTTCATTTCCATTTTCCCCTTATACTATTTCCAATCACTATAACTCCATAATGTCAAGATCCAATTTCCTTTATGTTAAAAAAGAGACAATCCTCATACACTCAACTCCAACTTGCCCAACAATTACCTCACATTAACGTTTGCATTACTAAATAGAATACAAGCATACCACAAGAATAACAATCCCTTTTTAATTCAATTTCTCTATTATTTACAAAACAAAACTCATAATCTTCCATTATAATCACAAGCAATCCATTGAGTGTATCAACATCAATCCCTAATCCAATTACCATTTCATTTTCCATTCTTTCAATTAATTTCATATCAAACACCGGATCCAATAACAAGTCATCTCCATGAGTCACATGCTTTACCGGTCACAAGCCGGAAGAAATGCGGAACCTCACGCTTTACCGGTCACAAGCTGGAAGGAACGCGGAACCTCAACATACCACACGCTTTACTGGGCGCTACTCCGGAAGGAAGGCGGAACCTATCTCAAGCGCCACACTTTGCCGGCTCAAAATACGACTGGAAACGGACCCCAAGATAACATCACAATCCATCATTACAATTAGTGGGCAATGCCAACACATCTTCTATTATTTCCATAACACATTAGTTCAATATACATCCACCATATATTAAAATTTCATTCACATAACAAGTACAAATATGTTTCACGACCTTCTTCATTATCCATTAAATCATTCATTGTTTTGTCATACAAAAATATAACAACACATCCATAGAGGCAAAGATTCATCTTTAAAGTGTTCACAATTCTTGGGTTCAAACTACTTCTTTACTTTTCCATATTATTATCAAGTCTTCAAATTCAATTTTTAAAACACATTGGTTATCAATTACAACCCAAGATTATAAATTAAATCTCCAATATTTAATTTCTCTGATAGAACTCCTTTATATAACATCATCATATTTCACAATCTCCCATTTATCATTATTCACACTCATCTTAACCCAACATAGACTTAATTTCATAAATTTAATGTTGATTGAAGTATCCTCATTTTTCAAAATAAAACTTCATAACTAGAGTTAAATATAAAGTTGGGCATTTAGTTTTGAGGTATAAAATCACTTTTGTTAGGTTTTATTCTTGGCAATCCCGTTTGACAAGGATTTCTATAAGAAGTTGGCTTTCTTTCAAAACTAGGATTACTTTGGATTTCTATAAGGAATTGGTTTTATTCCAAAATTAGGATTACTTTGGTTTTCTATAAATAGTTGGTTTTCTCCCAAAACTAAATTAATTCCTCCAGATCTTCTTTTTGGTTCTTAAGGTTTATATCTGGGGATATTTTGTTAGTTTTCTTTGATGTTTTATTGAGTATTCAACTCATGGTTTAAAGAGAGTACATCAAAGGTTTTGTTTGTTATACACAAGAGAGAGAGAGTTGTTCTTCGGTGGATTCTGAAGAATTTGAGCCTGAAGCTTCGGTGGATTCTGGAGTGGCTCATCGTAAAAACAATTCCGAGGTGAAGACGGGGTTGGAAGAGGCACATAGAGGTTGGTTCAATTAGGCGTGAATTCGCTAGGTAATTGAGAGTATACCTGTGTAATTCCTTTAAATCTTCTTGGTGGATTGTTTTGTGGTTGTTGCCCGTGGTTTTTTAATCACAGTTGGAGGTGTCCAATTGTGGTTTTTCCACGTAAAATCGTTGTGTCGATTTGTCTTTTATTGTTTGATTGGGAATGTTATATTCTGCTTAAAATTGGTACATAATCACAAATCAACTTCTAAGGGATTTCTAGATTTTTCAATTGGTATCAGAGCAGGTCGTTCTATTTTTTTAAAAAAAATCTTTTAGAACGAGATCTTGTTTGATTTGTGATAATGGATTCAATTCGTGAGGGAAATTCAATGGTTCGACCACCCCTACTTGACGGATCCAATTATTCATTTTGGAAAGCTCGGATGAGATCGTTTTAAAAATCTATTGATGAAAAAGTTTGGCAATCTGTCATGTATGGGTGGACTAAACCGACAATTACCGTTGATGGAGTAACTTTCCCCAAACCAATCGATAAGTGGGACACAATTGATTACCAAAATAGTAGTTGGAATAGCAAAGCTATCAATTCTCTCTTTTGCGCTGTCACACCTGAAGAGTTTAGTCGTATTTGTAATTGTGAAGTCGCAAAAGAGGCTTGGGATATCTTACAAGCTATTCATGAGGGCACTCATTCTGTGAAACGCTCAAAACTTCAAAAGCTCACATCTAGTTTCGAAAACCTTTCAATGAAAGATAGTGAGACCTTTGATGAATTTTATGCAAAGTTGAGTGACATTGTTAATTTCAGCTTCAATTTAGGTGAAAAAAATACCAGAATCCAAAGTTGTGGGAAAAATTTTGAGATCCTTGCCCGATCGGTTCCAACCAAAAGTTACGGCTATTGAGGAGGCTCAAGATGTTGACAACCTCAAGCTGGATCAGTTGGTTGGAAATCTCCAAACTTATGAGGCACATAGGAATTTCAAAAAGAAACAAAAAGATTTTGCTTTTAGCAGTGCTCATAAAGTGGTAAAGGATTCTGACGAGGATTGTGAGATAGATTCCAAGATTATGGCTGCTTTTGTTAAACAATTTCAAAAATCCTTGAAAAAGAATCCTAATCTTTTGGAATCTACTTATACTCATAAATCTAAAGGCAAAGATAAACTCAAAATTAGTCCTATAGCCAAGAAGGAGAAAGGAAAGATATAAGGGAACTCTGAAAGTGTCCAATGCTATGAATGCCAAGGATTTGGCCACTTTGCTTCAGAATGCCCCACTCGTTTGAGGAAGAAAAAAGCCCTCGCCATCACTTGGGATGATGAATCAGAATCTGATGAAGATGACAGTGACAACGAAGATCAAGGCGAAGAGGGACATAAGCAATTCCTTGCTTTCATGGCGGCTTCTGAAACTGAAGGACAAACAGAGTCTCCGAAGATGTCAATTGAGAATACCACTGATGATGAATCCTCGGAGAGTGATCATGAAGAGCTTGAGCAAGCTTATGAAAAGTTGTATAAGGAGTCTCTCAACTTATTCAAGTTGAATGACAAACTCACAAAGAAACTCAAAGCATGTGAAAGTGAGAATGTCAAACTTAAGGAGGAGATTTCCGAGGCTAGGATTAATGCCATCAAGATAGCTGACGATCGAAAAGTTCTTTGTGCAAAACTGTTGACTTGTGAGACAGAGAGGGATGAGCTATAGCAAATCTATGCAACATATGAAGAAAAAATTGAAACTCTCGAGATGTCTCAACTTGCCTTGGAAGAACTAATGATCAAGAAAGAGGAAGAGCTCAAGTGTGCTATGGCTACCATTGGTCTTTGGAACAAAGGATCAAAGACTTTGGAGGATATCATTGGGTCTCAACAAATGTGTTGTGACAAGAGTGGCATTGGCTTTGGTGATAACAAAGAGCAAAAACATAGTGCATCTACATCTCATGATACAAGAACTCAAGGAAAAAGAGAACAAAAAATTCAACATGAGGATGGACTTCTCAAACTTCCTAGAGTTGGTAAGGTAAAAGAAAAAAAGGTACACCTTGTACATCCTATTTTTATTTGTCATCATTGTGGTATGCATGGTCATATTCGCCCTTATTGTTATAAGTTGCATGGGAGAGTGTATTTGCCTAGACCCATGAATAGGAAGTTGGAAACCATGTGAAGACGGGTTCTCATTGAAAGGGAAGGGAACCATAACGTCAAGACACCACCCAAAAATCGCAATGCTCACAACTTTGTTTATACTAAAGCGGTTTGGGTGAGAAAACTTGACTTGTGTTAATCTATTTATTTGTTTTAGTTTTTGGGTTTCTATGTGTTTTTTTTTTTTTTTTTTAAAGAGAAAAAAAAATGTGTGCATGTTCGTTTTTTGTCTTGCTTTGGGTAAAAAAAATAAAAAATAAAAAATAAATAAAAAACCAAAAAGATTTTCCTATTATGGTTTTGCAAGCTTAAAATTTTTTGAGTGGTCCTTGGTGCATATTGGAATTGATAAGAATATCCATTACATGTTAATATGTGTGTGCTTTCTGTGGTCATTAATCATTTTGGAGTGTGTATTTTTTGATTAGTATGTCTCATTCTGTACACACTCTTGGATTAGCAAATATCGGAGTCTTCTGCCTTAGTGATTTTTTTTTTATGGACTTCTGGCATTGTATCTTTTGCTTTTCTAGAGGAATTGACCTATACTAGCATGTCATGGGTGATGTTGAGTCTCTTAACCACCTTTCATCTTTTTGCATCTCCATGGCTTTCCCCTCTGTTTTTTGTAGTCCAGGCATGAGGAAAAGGCTACCCCAGAGTCACCAACCAGGCCATCCTTATTATATCCATGCTTCTCTGGTTCGGTTTCCATACTCTTGAGCGTGTCAGCCGCCAATGAGTGTGCAAAAGAAAGAAAAGAAAAGATGTACAAAAGAAAGAAAAAAAAACAATGTGCAAAAGAAAGAAAAGAAAAAGATGTGAAAAAAAAAGGAAAAAATAAAGGATTCATTGATTGAGGGGGAGCCTCCGCCTTTACTCAACAAATACCCTTGATTCCTAGTGGTTTGAATTTCCTGTATTGTGCTTAGATTCTCTAGTCAGAGGTCCAGCTTTCAGATCACTACTAGGCTTTGAATCTTGTGTTTGTTGAACTCCAAGAGTCACACACACACGCTTTTATCATGGGATCTATGCTTTTCACATATTGCATCACTTTCTTTTATGAGGAATCTTCTAGAGGCTGTGCACATTGTGTTTTCAAGTAATTGTGCTTCTTGGATACTCTTGTGTGTTTCAAGGTACAAATCAGAAATTCCTTGCTTGCTCCACCATATTATTTTTGTCGGATTCTTTTTGTTCATTATTTTCTGTACAGTGTTTGTGGTTGCTTTGAGTGAAAGAGAGATTGGCATTAGTTGGTTTGTGTGTTGCTATCCACTACTTGTTTATTGCTTACATCTCACAGGTTATTAATTTTTCCATCATCTTGTTCCTGTTTGTGTGGTTTTTGATCTTGCTTTAGTTGATTGAGCTTTCTTTGTCAATTCGTGACAACAAGGGGGAGTAAGATTGTCCGGTGCTTGTGTCTTAGGATTTCATGTATTCAAGCCATATTCATGCCATGTGTCGGGTGCATGTGTTTTAGTTTTCAGGTTTTCATGCTGCATGTTCTTAAAATCTCCAAGTCGCATATATTCATGTTTTCCATCTCATGCTTCAAATGCTTTAAGATAATCTTGTCATATATTTATTGCTTTTTTATATACTCTTGTGGGACTAATAGTTGTTTTGGAGATTGTGGCACTAATAGTTGTTTTGCAGATCATGACCTTGAGAAAGAAGTTTGCGTTTGTTGGCTGTAATGGGTTGGGGTGATTAGGATTTTATTTGTTAGGTGTGTTTTGTTACGGCATTGCCAAAGGGGGAGATTATTAGATTTTATTCTTGGCAATCCCATTTGACAAGGATTTCTATAAGAAGTTGGTTTTCTTCCAAAACTAGGATTACTTTGGATTTCTATAAGGAATTGGTTTTCTTCCAAAATTAGGATTACTTTGGTTTTCTATAAATAGTTGATTTTCTCCCAAAACTAAATTAATTCCTCCAGATCTTCTTTTTGGTTCTTAAGGTTTATATCTGGGGATATTTTGTTAGTTTTCTTTGATGTTTTATTGAGTATTCAACTCATGGTTTAAAGAGAGTACATCAAAGGTTTTGTTTGTTATACACAAGAGAGAGAGAGAGTTGTTCTTCGGTGGATTCTGAAGAATTCGAGCCTGAAGTTTCGGTGGATTCTGGAGTGGCTCATCATAAAGACAATTCCGAGGTGAAGACGGGGTTGGAAGAGACACATAGAGGTTGGTTCAATTAGGCGTGAATTCGCTAGGTAATTGAGAGTATACCTGTGTAATTCCTTTAAATCTTCTTAGTGGATTGTTTTGTGGCTGTTGCCTGTGGTTTTTTAATCACAGTTGGAGGTGTCCAATTGTGATTTTTCCACGTAAAATCGTTGTGTCGATTTGTCTTTTATTATTTGATTGGGATTGTTATATTTTGCTTAAAATTGGTACATAATCACAAATCAATATCTAGAGGATTTCTAGATTTTTCAACTTTCTAATTACAGAATAAAATTCTTAAATCTTCACTTCATCATCTTATCACAAATTCCGTATCATCTTTCAACTCCCCTCCCCCCCGGGTACCAACACAACACCACCCAACACAACTCATCTCAAACTCAACATGACCCAACACAATACAACTCAAACTCAACACATCCAACACAACTCAACTTAACACAATTCAACATGATTCAAACATAATTCATCATAGTCCAACACAATTCGGTTCAACATTATTCAACACAACTCAACATAATCAACACAATTCAACATAATTCAAGGTGAATTCTTAAACCTTTATTTCATCATTTCACCCCAAGGCTCATGTCATCCATATCATTAATAAATCATTTCCCCAATTTTCATTTCACATTATAGCATAATTTACAATATCCATAACAAAGGTTCAATCGCTAATTTTTAACATAATTTTCAAACACATCCAAAATCCAATTAAACTTGTATATATACAATTCAACCTTTCAATTTCATGATTCTATTTTCAATTTGGGCAAAATCATTAATTATCATCATGAATCAACCTAGGGTTTTCAAGAAAAATCAAGATTTTCAAGAAAAATTAAAACTTCTCTCACCATTACTTTTAATTCTAATTTTTCCCTTGATTACATACCTAAGGTTCATAATCCACCATATTAACCCAATAATTGAACCCCCAACATTTCAAACCCTGAACCCCCAAATTCCATGATATAACACTATATGCTCAAAAATGGAGATTTTGTATTTATATAATCAAAATAGCACAAATCTATCTATTAATGCAAGTATTGAAGAAGAACTAGGACCCCTACCTCAGGAATCAAGAAAAAAGCAAAGCTTTGATGAGACTCCTTCACAAATCTGAATTCCAATCGGTAGAAAATGTTGAGCTTCAAGCCTTCTTCACTTTTTGGCAAGGGATCTTGGCCAAATCTTACAGAAATGGAAGGTATTTGGGGTCAAAAACCTAGGGTTTTCGGACCTAGGGTGAGAGGAATGAAGAAGGAAAAGGAAAATGCAAACAATGAGCTAAAAAATCGCATTTTAAGCTGTTGAATTCGTGCAGTCTGCTCGAGCGGACCTGCTTCCAGCACAGATTCCAAAACTTCAAACAGGCATAACTCTCTTCGGACTCCATTCTAGGTCATTCTTGTATCCAAATCGAAGCCCCGGAAATAAGCTTTCCAATGGTTCTAGCCTCACATCCAAATTCAAAGTGTGGAAAAAGAAAAGGACAAAAGAGTGATGGCTGTTCGTAGGAAAAGTTATCCGAATTAAATTCTCGGTTCACTCTTACTTTACCTTCATGATACCACTTCGATCAATGTCCCAAAATAAAACAGGGAGGTTTCAAATACACTAAAAAAAATGTCAAGGGCAATCTCACTTTCCATGCTCGAGCGTCGCTTTCCACGCTCGAGTGCGTGGACCAACCAAGCTGTCTGCTCGAGCGACCACTCCTACGCTCGTGTGGGAATTCACAACTCTCAGAATTTCGAATAGTCTACAAAAATACTGAGAACCTCTCAAGTCCGCTCGAGCGTCAACTCCCCCGCTCGAGCGAAAGAAAAAATTCCGGATCGTTACACCTCCCTTATTCGGATATGTAATTATTCAAGTTATGTAATAATTCCCCGCCCGCTTCTCTTTATCTCGCTCTTTTACTTGCTTTCTTTATTTGTACATAAATGTCATATTTTAATTTTCATCATATCTATGTTTTGAATCCATGTTTCATGTATCACGATTCAGCTAAGTTTGCTTCTTTGGATATAATCAATTCTTATGTGATTATATGTGCTATCTCATGTTCTTGAGATGATTCACATGTCATATATTAGAAACTGAATCTTTAGTTGTATCTCATGAGTGAATTGCATTAGTATTTTATATATAAGATCATATATGTTTTACTAACTTTGTTTGTAGTTGTTCGTGGGGTCGTCGGTAAATATGTAAGTTTTGATGCTTTAGCATCCCGCTTGTATATATTTCCCTTACTATGTTTAGCATCCTACCATGTGGCTACTTGTTTTCTTGTTATAATTGTATGAATGCTGGTGGATGGAGGTTGTGTCGCTTAATTTGGAATGATATTGATTTTCATATTTGTAAACTCAATTTCTTTAAGTTGTACATCTTCAAAACTCTTTCAAAATATATGAAATCAGATTATTCCAAAATGAATGACATAGTCTATACTTGCTTGCTTGCTTCACGTAGTAAATTTTAGGATTTATTAAATAATCAGAATATGAACATATAAAGTAAATAAAAATCATATCATGATTTAGTAGAGGCCGATCTTTTGATCGGGTGAGCGGGGAGTGCTCAATTAATGATCTTCCCCCCTCATACCTAAAGTTTTGAGCCAAGCATCCTTGGTTACGACGAACAGTGGCCTTGGCACGAGTCACGGATTTCCTAATTTTCTCAAAATATTAGGTGATGACTCTGAGATCTGATGATGTAGTCCATTTCTGACAAAGATTTTTTACAATAAAATAGTTTTTCTATAAAAGTTGTCAAATCTGAACTCTCGTCTACGTTTCACATTGCTCTCGTGAGATTAGATCGAAAAAATCGAGGGTCCGAACTGTTCAACGTGCACAGGTACCTCTCGAGCGATGCAACACCTGTCGCGCCCCACTTTTTATTACTCAAAGTCATTACCAAATTCATTAACTTAATTCAATTCCAGAGATAACATGCGGAAATAAACTCAAATGTTCAACTAGAAGGAATGAACAACAGCTCTCTCTTTTGAATGCTAACTAAATACAACATGAGCATTCTAAATAAATTGCCCTCAGGCTTACAACATTAAATAATCAAATGAAAGGTGCACCCTTTTTACATATATGGCATTCCGCCTACAACAAAGAGGTCTCGTGGCCAACAAATAAGAAGATCCAAATCTTGTAGCACCTCCTGCTAAACACCTGAAAAAGATTCAACAACGTGGGATGAACATATAGTCCAGTAGGGGTCTCAACATGATCCTTAACAATAACAACTTACAGATAGCTATGATCATGAACGCTCATTCTCGTACTAGAATAGTAATGTGACAGTTTATACAAAATATATATATGTATGAACTTTTCTCGAAAACAACCATTTCATTCAACGCTATAAGCGATTCATCTTTCTTTTCCTTTCATTAACCCCCGTTCCCAATCTTTCATAACATTAACAATTTCTTAGGAAATAAATTCACTAAGTCCACTACTCTCTTCCATTTTCCACACATACAACAAATGTGCCTTTTGTAACAACGCCCGCGGGGGACCTCGCTACAGTTCGGACTCGATTTTTGTTGCGGTTCTAAATCTGAACCAAAGAGTCCAACTCTGGCAAATCGTTTTGAAGAAAAACAGATTTTTTTGAAAGAAGTGCCAAACATGGACTGCTTTGCCAGATAACAGAGTCGCCACCTAAATATTTTTTAAATGGGAAATTTAGGAAACCCTGACTCGGTGCCGAAAGGCCACGCGTCCGTCATCACCAAAGTTGGCTCGGGAACTTGGGTACGATTGGGGAAGGTCACATCGTGAGCACCCCCGCTCGCCCGGTCAAAGACCGGCCTCTACTAACCATGATATCTGTTTTTGAAAACATTGTGAGTTCTTATTCCGGTTATTAGCCTAGGTTACTATGTGATGCTCGCAGCAAACAAGTATAGACTGAGTCGTCTGAATTGGAACAAAACATTTCATGTTTGTTTTTGAAAGATGGTTTGCTACCCGCAGGTAGGCTTAAGATGCAGATTTTGCCACCCTCTGGTGGGCTTAGGAAAACATGGTGTTGCCACAATCTAGTGGGCTTAAAACAAACAGTTGATGAATTGTCCCAATTCAGATAACTCAACCTCCACCCACAGGCATCCAAGGCAGTTATATCACATAAGCAAATAGCCTCATGGCAAGCATGCTATCATGGCAGTCACTCACACGCATGCAAGGATGCTAAAGCATAAAACTTACCGAGTACTCCAAGCCAAAACCAAAAACCGATTAGAAATCATGCATGATCCTAAAATATACAGAATGCCTAATGCAACACATGCAAAAATGCAAACTATATGCAGGCTCGGCTATTCTAAACATGGCATGTGAAATGCAACAACTAACATGTATTCATCTTGTAATTGAAATACAATGCAGTTTGTATGATGCGCCGAGCCCGGTGCATGCAAAACAGATGAATGATGCAAACATGCTGTCATACTGTATGCTAATTGAAATATGCCCTATATCTAACCATCCAAAGCGGGTAAATAAAAGGGAGAAAGAAATGGGGGTTGGAAGACATACATCACACTCACACACCCTTATTACAGCATTGCCCTCGCGCAGAGGGTCCGAATAAAATAATAATACAGACCCAAAATGAAAGAATATATAGTCCAAAAATAATTACAGTCCGAAATATACAGATATCCTAATTAATTTACAAAATTAAATAAAGAAAGCTGTAAACTGGCGCGCAGGCCAGGGACTGCCTTGCTTCTGATGAACAGTGTATGCTGGACTGCCTCGGCGCTGAAATCCACTGGGATGCCCCAATTAGCCTCTGTTTGCAGTGTTTCTTGAAATGCGTGCCAGACTCCGAAAAGGTGCTGATTCTTGATTTTGCTGCAACAGAGAGCAGGAAAAGGGCATAGCAATGTATTTCACAAATATATGCATGCCTCGATCCTCGTGCCACCAATCACGCATATCGATGCATGATGGCCGAGGAGTCGAATTGCACAACTCAATATCAGATGAATGCATATGAATGCTAAAAACCTAACTCCATCATGGGTAATCCGGAGTGTCGGTGACTTGGGAATTGAGACCCGTTCCGTCACTCGGGGTGCGAAACGTGCCTCGTTTCCTGTGCAATATGCATGATATGCATGAAATGCAACTAATATACAACCTAGCATACGCAATGCCATGAAAATGAGATGTCTCGAAATGCGTGCCCATGGGCACGCAAACCGAGACGATGGCATACAAGCATGAGATGACACGAAATGCAATGATGGGCTTACACCAACATGAGAAGGCCTCAGCCACACTCATACGGGATGCCAGAATGATGAAAATGAGGTGCCTCGAAGTGCGTGCTCACGGGCACGCAAACTGAGACGATGATGAAATGCAAACCGGATAAAACAGAATGTCTCGAAATGCGTGCACACGGGCACGCAAACCGAGGCGGAGGCATACGCAATGCCAAGCGGATAAAATAGAATGTCTCGAAATGCGTGCACACGGGCACGCAAACCGAGGCAGAGGCATACGCAATGCCAAGCGGATAAAACAGAGTGCCTCGAAATGCGTGCGCACGGACACACAAACCGAGGCGATGATGAAATGGGATGTAAATGCAAATTGGGCTTACACTAACATGAGAGGACCTCAGTCGCACTCACATAAGATGCTGGGAGATGAAAAGAGATGCCTCGAAATGCGTGTCTGCGGACACGCAAACCGAGGAATGCGCAAAATGGCACACGGAGTGCGATGATGGGCTTATGCCAACATGAGAGGGCCTCAGCCACACTCACATAAGCTGCCGTCGGGTAAAAACAAAGTTGCCTCGAAATGCGTGTCCGCGGACACGCAAACCGAGGAATGCATAAAATGGCATACGGAATGCAGTGATGGGCTTACGCCAACATGAGAGAGCCTCAGCCGCACTCACATAGGCTGCCGACGGATAAAAACAAAGTTGCCTCGAAATGCGTGCCCGCGGACACGCAAACCGAGGAATGCATAAAATGGCATACGGAATGCAGTGATGGGCTTACGCCAACATGAGAGAGCCTCAGCCGCACTCACATAGGCTGCCGACGGATAAAAATAAAGTGCCTTGAAATGCGTGCACACGGGCACACAAACCGAGGCAATGGCATACAAGCATGAAAATGCAAATTGGGCTTACGCCAACATGAGAGGGCCTCAACCACACTCACATAGGCTGCCGTCGGATAAAAAAGAGGTGCCTCGAAGTGCGTGCACACGGGCACGCAAATCGAGGCAATGCATTAAGGCATGAAATGACATGGGAAATGATATGCAAGCATGCAAACCATATTTCAGCACCTAAATGAAGGGGGAAACAGCCCCGAAACAATTCGAAATGACACCCGAAGCATGCAATCATCCCGAAAATGTGAAATTAAGCCCCGAAATGGCCTATAGCCATGCTATACATGCAAAATATGATTATGGCAGCAAGAACAGTAGCAAGGCAGTCCCAAATATGGCATTTTATCAGCACAAAGCAAGGCCAAATAATGCTCACAAGTATGGAAACAAAAGCTTGCAAAAATACGGTAAAAGAGGGGAATTACAAAGCAAGTGACATGTACAATGCTCAAACCCAAAAAATTAGTTCTACAACATTGAAGATGGAACAAAAATATGCACAAATTCAAGAGATGACAACCTCTAAATCAGTATGAAAACATGCTAGAAATTCCATGCAAAATAGGCTCAAAATAGGCTATATCATGAGACATGCCAAACTATACACCAAATGACCAAACCTTCTTCATGAAACATGTAAAGGGGGTCAAAATAAGACCCCCTCTTAGCTCTGACCAAGAGCCAAAACCATAAGCACAAAAGGCTACAAAATGAGCAAGATTTAGGGCCTAAAGTGAATTTCCAAGAGAGGTGGTATATAGAATGGCCAAATGAGGTTGAGCCCTTCTACAATATTGTATAGGGGCTCAATATAAGCACAAAACAAGTAGGGGTCGGAGCCCCAAAAACAAATCCAAAGAGGCTAAAACTAGCATTCAAGATTGTGACATACAAGGTGTATATTGAAACAAGTATATCATGGAAACACCAAATGAAGTTGAGCCCTTCTACAAAGTTGTAGAGGGGCTCAAAATAAGCCTAAAACCAGTAGGGGTCGGAGCCCCAAAAACAAAAGGAAATAGGGTAAAAATTTGATTCAAGATTATGCAAGAAAAAGGGATTTGAATGCTTACCCTTGAAGATCTTTCTTTCTTTGCTTCTTGACTTGAATTTGTTGACTCTTAACCTCTGAAAAAAACTTCCTTGCTGCTGGAATGGTAGTGGAGATGGTGAGGCTTGGTGTTGGTGAAGAAATAATGCAAGACTTGAAGAAATTTGGAGCTTTTTTGCTATGAAAATGGAGGTTTAAGCTTAAGTGTTCTTGAAGGATTTTTTTCTCCTCCCAAAATGAGGTTCGGCCAGCTGCTGGAATGGACAAGAGAGAGGGCTTAAAAGGAGGGCCAAAAGGGTTGAAATATCTTGCCTCAAATATCTAGATATTTTTGAGGGCAAAATATCTAGATATTTTGAGGGCAAAAAGAAAAGATTTTGTTCGGTCACGAAGTGGGCATCTGAGACCGCAGTGTTCCTCGGAATGATGAAACAGAGATACCTGCCAAAATTGAACAAAAACTAATGCAAAATGAAAGCTCGGGGACCAAAACCGCACGGGGTCCCGAAAATGGGCTGCCGGGCACCGGAAGTGGTGTTCGGCTGCGAAGTGGGTCTCGGAGACCCCAGTGTCCCTCGGAAGGACCAAACAGAGGTGTCTGCCAAAAATGAACAGACATCGATGCAAAATGAATGCTCGGGGCCTAAACCGCGAAGTTCGGGGTCCCGAAAATGGGCTGCCGGGCACCGGAAGTGGTGTTCAGCTGCGAAGTGGGTATCAGAGACCCCAGTGTCCCTCGGAAGGACCAAACAGAGGTGTCTGCCAAAAATGAACAGACATCGATGCAAAATGAATGCTCGGGGCCTAAACCGCGAAGTTCGGGGTCCCGAAAATGGGCTGCCGGGCACCGGAAGTGGTGTTCAGCTGCGAAGTGGGTATCAGAGACCCCAGTGTCCCTCGGAAGGACCAAACAGAGGTGTCTGCCAAAAATGAACAGACATCGATGCAAAATGAATGCTCGGGGCCTAAACCGCGAAGTTCGGGGTCCCGAAAATGGGCTGCCGGGCACCGGAAGTGGTGTTCAGCTGCGAAGTGGGTATCAGAGACCCCAGTGTCCCTTAAATGGGAGTAAATGAGATGCATGCCAAAAACCGGAGAAATCGGAGATGGTTGGGCGGTCTCGAACCGAGGCACACGGCCTAACGGCTCCGAAAACCGGGAACCGGGCTCCGAAATGGGAAAAATGGCCTACGGCCACAAAACGTAGCCTACGGCCACTGAGAGATAGTCTACGGGACCACTCCCTCCCCTAGGAAAGAAAACAGAGAAAACCGAGCCTGGTTCGCAAACCGAGACAAGGCACAAAAGAGAGTTCGGAAGTCCGGAGGCAGGGCGCACGGCCGCGACTCTGAGACTTCTGAATGAGCACAGTAGGCAATATCACCGAGCGCTCAATCGGTGACATATGAGTCTTAAGGTCGGTCAAAAATGGGGTGTCTACAGTTGCCCCTCTTTGACAGAACTCGGAAGCCATAAGAATGACGGGAGTGAATGTCAAAGCCCAGAGACGACCCATTTTTGACAAGGCCGAAGACTTAGACAATCATACGAGATGAACAGATGTATGCCCGTAGGCAGGCCCGCAGGCAAAGGGGCAAGATGCAAATGATATGCACAGAGCCAGGTGATCATGCAAATGCAGCGAGCTGTAATGAAGCAAGTATTGACAAATAGATGCAACAGTTTTAAGCAAGAATGCAAAGCAACAACTACATTTCATGCAGTTAGGAATGCGGAGAATTATTCAATTCTCGTCGCGTCTCACACGGAGAAGATACGATACCTGCGCGATTCGTCTGGTCGCACCAGCCTCAAATGAACCGTACATACAATATCGTGCCTGCAAAAGAGAGAAATTCAACAAGAACAATATGCTAACAACATATATTCAATGCGATTCCTGTAATTCGAAAAGTTTGACACACGCAGTGTCTGTGAGTGAATGCATCGCAGTGTGATACAGGTAAGGTGCGCAGGATAGCGCGATGTAATGCACTAACAAGTGCAGGTGAGGTGCGCAAGATGCAAAATGATATGCAGGAAGATTTTGATAATTGGACTTACACGCTACGCGAAGCCTGTTCGAAAATTTGGACTTATACGCTACGCGAAGCCGGTTTGAAAATTGGACTTTCATGCAATGCATTGTAATGTAGTGGCTAAAATGCAAATGTGAGATAAATTCCGAACACCGCTGAAATCGCGTAAGGAAAGAAACACTCTAACCACGCTGAAATCGTGAGAGGAGGTCCAAACAACAACCGCCCAGCGCGTCCACAACGCAACCTGGGATAGAGGTTATAACCGAGGAGAAAAAACAAATGGTGTAACCAACAGACGTATCTCAACGTATTTCATACGGAGAGAGGGAAGGTTTTAACCGGGGAACAAAGGTGTGACCAACAAGCATATCTCAACGTATTTCATACGGAGAGAGGGAAGGTTTTAACCGGGGAACAAAGGTGTAACCAACAAGCATATCTCAACGTATTTCATACGGAGAGAGGGAAGGTTTTAACCGGGGAAACAAAGGTGTAACCAACAAGCATATCTCAACGTATTTCATATGGAGAGAGGGAAGGTTTTAACCGGGGAACAAAGGTGTAACCAACAAGCATATCTCAACGTATTTCATACGGAGAGAGGGAAGGTTTTAACCGGGGAACAAAGGTGTAACCAACAAGCATATCTCAACGTATTTCATACGGAGAGAGGGAAGGTTTTAACCGGGGAACAAAGGTGTAACCAACAAGCATATCTCAACGTATTCCATACGGAGAGAGGGAAGGTTTTTAACCGGGGGAGCAAAGGTGTAACCAACAAGCATATCTCAACGTATTTCCATACGGAGAGAGGGAAGGTTTTAACCGGGGAACAAAGGTGTAACTAACAAGCATATCTCAACGTATTTCATACGGAGAGAGGGAATGTTTTAACCGGGGAACAAAGGTGTAACCAACAAGCATATCTCAACGTATTTCATACGGAGAGAGGAAAGGTTTTAACCGGGGAACAAAGGTGTAACCAACAAGCATATCTCAACGTATTTCATACGGAGAGAGGGAAGGTTTTTAACCGGGGAACAAAGGTGTAACCAACAAGCATATCTCAACGTATTTCATACGGAGAGAGGGAAGGTTTTAACCGGGGAGCAAAGGTGTAACCAACAAGCATATCTCAACGTATTTCATACGGAGAGAGGGAAGGTTTTAAACCGGGGGAATAAAGGTGTGAGTGTGTGTGATTGATACGCAAAATAGACAAAAGCGAGTGTGTGATAGATACACTATGTGAACAAGTATGATAGATATACTAAAGGCAAACACGAAGTGTGATAGATGCACTTAGTGAACAAGTATGATTGATATATTGGGTGAAATGAGAAAGAAACTTGATAGGTACAAATGCAATACAATGCATGATGCTTACGGAAAGCAATAAATAGACAAAGCGGCGCTTTAGAAAGCACCTCATGAGGTGAGTGGCGGTGAACCGCTCTACTCTGATGGGGATCTCCCCTCGTGCTCTTTCGAACACTTACCTTCAACTCACAGCACAAAGGTTCTGAAATGCTGACAAGTAACAATATCTGCATGTGGGAGCCACGGCTGCCGCTTGTTTTCCTGATCATATTCACAACTTTCCCTATTCTCCAACGGGGTGACAGACTAAGTTGGTTTCAGTATCCAGAATTGAGGTGCATACACCTGCTCTCTCAACCTATGGGGCTTCCATACAGATTTCAAGCCTGAGGACACGCCTCTGGGTATTTAAACCAGACTTTAGTCTCGGAAAATCCCGAACCTTTGCGTTCTAGGCCACGGCCATTCGAACTCTAGTTTCCACCGTCGCAGTTGGTCTCCTAGGGAACTCATTGCGAACACAGCCCAGATGACCCTGGCAAGGAACTGGTACTCAGAAAGAGCACTTCTGATCGCCATTCTGGCTTGAGGTAGACTTGATCTTGAGCTTGAGGTAGAGGCACACTCATACTTCGGAGCATTGGCAAGACTTGAAGAGGTTACACACGGAATACAAGCTTGGAGCCTACTGAAGTTGGAACAAACTCAGATGCCCGACATTTTCCCTCTTTTGCTTTGCAGTTCGGTAACCTAAGATAGCTTCAGGATAGGTCCTTGTCTTACTGTTCTCATATGACGCTGGGTTGAACCCTGTGGTTTTCTGAAAGGAACAAATTCTGTTTTGCACAAATGTGGAGAACGGCACGGCACTCGGAGCACAAAATGATTTTATTTTTGAAATTGAGAGATGAGTTTTTGACCAGGTATTGAGCCTACGACTGAACACAAGCAAAACGACTCAACAAGGAAACAAAAGGCACACAATCTAGACACATCGAGTAACACTCGAAACGACCCAAAACAAAATCGAGATAAAACAAAAAGACACGACACTCAGACGTGCACAGGGAGCCTGTTTCACCGGGTATATTTCCCACCCTTTCTTATTTGTGATTCTCACATCACTCGGTCCCTCAAGCTCGGTTTTTCTGAAAAAAGCCCTCTTCTCACTTTTTCTCACATCGCACATCTCTCTATTCTTCAATCTCTCATTTTTCATCCCTCCCCTAGGTGGTTGATGGATAAACAGCAAAGTTATGGGCTCGTGCCCCTAGCATTCAGCTAGATCCTTCTTCTGTCAGTGGCCTCACAGCTAGGTGAAGTCCTCCCACATGAGGGGTTGTGCTAAGCAAAATGGGTACTGTAGGCAAATCTGCAGACTGGATTGCCGGTTGACTGCTCTGCTGGGGAGTTTGGACGTGATCAGATCTGTCCAGATGAGGGAGTAGAATATCTTGATCCATTTCGGTTTGTGCTTCGCACTTGGCTTGATACCTCGTTGCGTGGAGGATGAGAGAGCTTTCAGCCTTTTTGCGGTTAGCTTCGGTGGTGCCCTTTTTCCGGCAGGTATGATGCCCTTCTTGGCAAGTAGAGTGCCTTTAGTTCATTATTTTGACCATTTTTTTGTTTTTGCTTTCTAAAAAAAATTGACCAAAAATGAGAGTTAGATTAACATGCTTGTTCAATTTTTGATTTGAAATCATGCAAGTCAGGCTATGAGCACTGAAAATTTTCCTTTTTGGGTGCAAGAAATGGTCCAGTTTTGAAAAATGAAATAATTTTCGAGAAATTAGTCAACCTCAGTAAAAAATTCTCAAAAACTATTTTGCAAATGGTCACTGCTCAACGAACATGAAACCTACTCCTGAGATGCGCAACCTCTGGATCCAAGGAAAACTGCCCCGTGCTTGAAGAGAGCGGCATGGCAACGGAAAGTTGCCCCCTTGTTTGAACGGCACCTGCGGCGTATTGAATGGCAACGGAAAGTTGCCCCTTGTTTGAACGGCACCGCGTCGCGTTGAATGGCAACGGAAAGTTGCCCCTTGTTTGAGATGGCACTGTAGCACGTTGTAATCAATCTTCAGAGTGATGAACACAACCAGACTCTCGGATACAGAGAAGGCAGAGATGACCAAAACCATTGCATGGACGCAGTCGAATTGAAGTGTTTTTACGGCTGGACTTCAGAATGAAGTTGCCTACGTATCCCAAAGATGGGAATCAAGCCTTACGTAGTTCGGGGTTAAGGTACACTCGGGTATTAACCTCTCCTTTTTTATGCTCTAACTTTTGCCAAGGCGCCTGTTGCAGGTTTTCAACCTTGCGAGCTTTGTTTTTCTTTTTTTTCATTTTCATTTATTTTCTTCTTCTTTTCTTTTCTTTTTTCTTTTCTTTTTTTTTTTTGCATTTTTTTTTTCTTTTCTTTTATATTTTTTGCTTTCTTTTTTTGTATTTTTCTCTTGCTCTAACTTTTGCCTGGGTCGCCCTTCCGGGTTTTCGGCCCAGCGAGCCTCTCAAAGGGTAAAAGTGTATCTTTGTCCATGCCAAATGGTTGTAAGATCTCGAAGCCATCCGTATCCAGGGGAATGACTACTGTATTGACTTGCAGAAGGATTCATCTTCGGCTCTTCGAGCACATCTGACACATTTTGCCCCTAGTTCGAAGGGTACTACTGTTCTAGCTTTGCAAGCTTCTTCTGATGAGGTCTGACCTTCTTGATCTGACTTTGGTGCCTCTTGTTCGAGGGCTGCTTCAAATCTGGCCACACAGGCCTTGCATTATGGTTAACCGTTGAACATTCTGAATGCACGTTCAAGGTTTGAAAGCAATGGGGGTCGAGTCTTGAGGCTGAGAGAGATCCTAAGCTGCACAATCTCAAGAGCGATTCCACACATGTCTTTGCAGGACCGCGCAAAACATTTTTTTTTGAAAGTTTTTAAGAAAGCGACAAATCGCTCGCGCTGAAGACAGTGTAGGACCAATCTGGATCAAAGCTAGGGTCCTTCTCAGTACTCACACTAACAAGCATGATTTCATTCATTAATGGCTTAGTATGCCTCTCTTTCTCTCATTTGATCAAAGTTTTGCAAATCCCGAGGAATTCCTCCCTCTTTGTTTTCACCGCAGTGTTCAAAAAGTTTTGAAAAACTCAGGTCATTACATTGACTTCAAGGCACAAGAGAGCAGGTGGAATGCACCGCCATTTCATTCAAATCCCGGCACAACTAGCACACGGCAGAAGCAAATGTGAGAGCGTGAAAATCACTGCTGTTTCATTCAAAATCTGTTGGCATAACTGGCTCCCTAGCAGAAACAGACTCAAAACAAAGCAAAAAGACAAACAGAAAACAAAACAGTGATGTCCGAGGTAACACCCACCCGGAATCACCCGACTCCTATACAACAGGGACTGACTCGATACAACAAGACAAACCCAAAACAAAAGAGACTGACTCAAAATAAAAAGACAGACTCAAAACAAAACAACAAAACTGACCCAATACCCAAGTCAGAAAGTACAAATTAACAACATTCGCAAATGTGCTCAAAACAGTGCATGCCGTTCACCATATCTGGAATAATCTGAGTGCCGCCCGCAGGTGGTTCATCCCTCGATCACATCACATTATCCCCCAAGTTCACTGACCTAGTACCGATAGACTTTACTGAGCCTGGTGCGACGATGACCTTGTTGTCAATCAAATTTTGTATCTCGTGGCGGAGACGGACACAACTATCAGTGTCATGACCGGTTTGTTGATGGAAAGCACAGTACTTAGCCGGGTCATGATTTGGAGGGAGAGGATCGGATAGAGGCCGTCGTTCTAACGGTTTTCAGATGTCCCTTTCCTGAGTAGGCCCCCTAGAGCTTTTGACAAAGGCATATAGAGTGGGGTGAAAACCCTCTTGCCCTTGGGTAGATAATCCGAAGTTCGGGGGTTTGAAGTGGATGCAACCAACAAAGGGGGTGGCTGCTCTTGGCGTGGTGGTGGCGACCATGCCCTCATCTGAAGTCCTAGCAGCTGCGTCACCACTAGTGGTCACATTCGAACTGCGGGAAAATGCCCTCCTGGGCTGCTCCTTTTCCTGGTCAATGAGGCCCTGCTTCATAGCATCCTCAATTTGCACCCCCCATCTCATGCAAATCTGAAAAGGTAGGGAAGGGGACCACGATCATCTTTTGCATCAGCTTGGGTTGGAGGTTGCGCACAACCATCCTTATCTGGTCTTTATCTGTTGGTCTAATAGTCATCATTGAGGCCTTGGCCCTCCAGCGGGCCACGAATTCTGAGAAGCTCTCCCTTAAGCTCCTGCCTTGTTGTCTCAAGATCACGGGTTGTGATCTCGATCTGAGTGTTATAGGGAGTATTGCGCAACGAAGGACGTCGGCCATCTCCTCCCAGCTTTGTTTCACTGAATCCTCCAATTTGGCGTACCAGGTGACCGCGATACCCGACAGGGTCCTGCCAAAAAAGGGAGAGCTTCTGCAGTCTTGTCAAGCCCATCGGGCGCAGAACATCCGAAAAACAAACTTCAGGTGGACCATGGGATCTCCTGACCTGTCAAAACGGTCGATGTAAGGCATCTTGAACCTGTCCGGCAGTGTCACAGCTGCGTTGTTGTACCCGTCCTCAAATGTCCGGGATGGACTTGACTCCTTGGGATTTCTTAAACATTTTTTCCAACTTACTCAGCTTCAGCGCTGTGGGGTCCGCTTCGAACTCAAAGGGAGAGTCCGGGGACATTGATAGGTGTGTGGGTGTTGGACAGTTGTAGTGGAAGCGGAAGCGGAGGCGGAGCTGGCCCCCGTTGGAAGATCCGTGTCCTCCTGGATCTTCTGGGTATTGGGTAGGGTGTTCTGGGCGTTTGGCAAGGCATTCTGAGGATTTGGTGGGGGATTCTGACCAGTAGATGCTTGTTCGGGCAATGGAGCCCCTGGTGGAGCGAGGGACCTGATATGCCCCTGGTGGAGGGGGGACCTGGTGTGAAGCAGATGCTATATTCTGCTGTTGTAATCTGGTGATCAGCTCAGACTGCTGGGCCATGACAGCGGCCTGCTGCTTGGAGAACTCTGCCTGGCGGGCAGCATCCTCTTGCATCTGTTTCATGCTCTCGTGCATCTGGCGCATCATCGCCTCCATCCCTGATGTATTTGGCGGATCCATCTAACTGACTGGTATTTACCCCCTACAGTAGAAACTGAGACCTCAGCCTGACTATTCACTGGTGGGGTGGATAAGGGCCACTGATCTGATAACTGCTGAACTGGCGATCTATGCCTGACTGGTCCTTTTACCCTGCCTCTGGTAAAGGAACACTGATTGCCCTTGAACTGAATCTCTGACCCGACAAAGTCTATCAGCACAAGTTCGGTGTACCCGGGGGGATATTGGAGCCCTTCTGAAGCTATAGTTCCGAGACTACCTAGCAAAAGAGAAAACCGATCAGCATCTCAGCCTGATTTTACCATAGCCAATATGAGCAAAACTGAATGAGTGTGCTCTCTACTGAATTCTGCTCAAATCTCTGCCCCTGCAAACTGATACCCTCAGGTAAAACTGATTCCACCACATACTGATGCCCGCAGGCCTGATGCCCAACACTCATAGACTGATACATGCATTCCCTGTAGAGACGCACTCTAACAAGCACATAGCAGATAAGTGAGAGCCAAAACACCCCCTATGTTGGGGTAGGGTTTCCCTGTCCTATTTTGTCAGGAGCTAGGGTTTCACTACGCACACAGCGGCTTCAAAACAACCTGTAAACGGGTAAGCAACCTGTCCTAGTTTGGAATGGTCACTATGGATCCGAATATGCACTAGGTCGAAATGGTCAAAAGGGTGCCCCGGTAAAACCGGGGTTTGTGTTCCCATGCTGTCAGAGCCCAGAGCCGATCAGCCTTATGGTCATGACTTGACAAGACAAGCCCTCCGGCAAATCGTTCGGGAATGGCATATGGCAAACACGGTGTCCTAGGCGCACCAATGCAAATGCAATGCAAAAGAAACACACAAGTGTAGTCAAAACCAGATATCACGAGTTCGAGTTAAGTTCTCTAAATCCCCAGCAGAGTCGCCAGAAACTGTAACAAACGCCCGCGGGGGACCTCGCTACAGTTCGGACTCGATTTTTGTTGCGGTTCTAAATCTGAACCAAAGAGTCCAACTCTGGCAAATCGTTTTGAAGAAAAACAGATTTTTTTGAAAAGAAGTGCCAAACATGGACTGCTTTGCCAGATAACAGAGTCGCCACCTAAATATTTTTTAAATGGGAAATTTAGGAAACCCTGACTCGGTGCCGAAAAGGCCACGCGTCCGTCATCACCAAAGTTGGCTCGGGAACTTGGGTACGATTGGGGAAGGTCACATCGTGAGCACCCCCGCTCGCCCGGTCAAAGACCGGCCTCTACTAACCATTGATATCTGTTTTTGAAAACATTGTGAGTTCTTATTCCGGTTATTAGCCTAGGTTACTATGTGATGCTCGCAGCAAACAAAGTATAGACTGAGTCGTCTGAATTGGAACAAAACATTTCATGTTTGTTTTTGAAAGATGGTTTGCTACCCGCAGGTAGGCTTAAGATGCAGATTTTGCCACCCTCTGGTGGGCTTAGGAAAACATGGTGTTGCCACAATCTAGTGGGCTTAAAACAAACAGTTGATGAATTGTCCCAATTCAGATAACTCAACCTCCCACCCACAGGCATCCAAGGCAGTTATATCACATAAGCAAATAGCCTCATGGCAAGCATGCTATCATGGCAGTCACTCACACGCATTGCAAGGATGCTAAAGCATAAAACTTACCGAGTACTCCAAGCCAAAACCCAAAAACCGATTAGAAATCATGCATGATCCTAAAATATACAGAATGCCTAATGCAACACATGCAAAAATGCAAACTATATGCAGGCTCGGCTATTCTAAACATGGCATGTGAAATGCAACAACTAACATGTATTCATCTTGTAATTGAAATACAATGCAGTTTGTATGATGCGCCGAGCCCGGTGCATGCAAAACAGATGAATGATGCAAACATGCTGTCATACTGTATGCTAATTGAAATATGCCCTATATCTAACCATCCAAAGCGGGTAAATAAAAGGGAGAAAAGAAATGGGGGTTGGAAGACATACATCACACTCACCACACACCCTTATTACAGCATTGCCCTCGCGCAGAGGGTCCGGAATAAAATAATAATACCAGACCCAAAATGAAAGAATATATAGTCCAAAAAATAATTACAGTCCGAAATATACAGATATCCTAATTAATTTTACAAAATTAAATAAAGAAAGCTGTAAACTGGCGCGCAGGCCAGGGGACTGCCTTGCTTCTGATGAACAGTGTATGCTGAGACTGCCTCGGCGCTGAAATCCACTGGGATGCCCCAATTAGCCTCTGTTTGCAGTGTTTTCTTGAAATGCGTGCCAGACTCCGAAAAGGTGCTGATTCCTTGATTTTGCTGCAACAGAGAGCAGGAAAAGGGCATAGCAATGTATTTCACAAATATATGCATGCCTCGATCCTCGTGCCACCAATCACGCATATCGATGCATTGATGGCCGAGGAGTCGAATTGCACAACTCAATATCAGATGAATGCATATGAATGCTAAAAAACCTAACTCCATCATGGGTAATCCGGAGTGTCGGTGACTTGGGAATTGAGGACCCGTTCCGTCACTCGGGGTGCGAAAACGTGCCTCGTTTCCTGTGCAATATGCATGATATGCATGAAATGCAACTAATATACAACCTAGCATACGCAATTGCCATGAAAATGAGATGTCTCGAAAATGCGTGCCCACGGGCACGCAAACCGAGACGATGGCATACAAGCATGAGATGACACGAAATGCAATGATGGGCTTACACCAACATGAGAAGGCCTCAGCCACACTCATACGGGATGCCAGAATGATGAAAATGAGGTGCCTCGAAGTGCGTGCTCACGGGGCACTGCAAACTGAGACGATGATGAAATGCAAATCGGATAAAAATAGAGTGCCTCAAAATGCGTGCACGCGGGCACGCAAACCGAGGCAGAGGCATACGCAATGCAAAACCGGATAAAACAGAATGTCTCGAAATGCGTGCACACGGGCACGCAAACCGAGGCGGAGGCATACGCAATGCCAAGCGGATAAAACAGAATGTCTCGAAATGCGTGCACACAGGGCACGTAAACCGAGGCAGAGGCATACGCAATGCCAAGCGGATAAAACAGAGTGCCTCGAAATGCGTGCGCACGGACACACAAACCGAGGCGATGATGAAAATGGGATGTAAATGCAAATTGGGCTTACACTAACATGAGAGGACCTCAGTCGCACTCACATAAGATGCCGGGAGATGAAAAGAGATGCCTCGAAATGCGTGTCTGCGGACACGCAAACCGAGGAATGCGCAAAATGGCACACCGGAGTGCGATGATGAGGCTTATGCCAACATGAGAGGGCCTCAGCCACACTCACATAAGCTGCCGTCGGGTAAAAAACAAAGTTGCCTCGAAATGCGTGTCCGCGGACACGCAAACCGAGGAATGCATAAAATGGCATACGGAATGCAGTGATGGGCTTACGCCAACATGAGAGAGCCTCAGCCGCACTCACATAGGCTGCCGACGGATAAAAACAAAGTTGCCTCGAAATGCGTGCCCGCGGACACGCAAACCGAGGAATGCATAAAAATGGCATACGGAATGCAGTGTGATGGGCTTACGCCAA